>JAHWFO010116657.1:86626-153963 GCA_023313115.1 Rhysida immarginata
AGAATCCGTATGTGGTGTGTCTATATTCTGAATAGCTTTGATGTAATAAATTTTTAAAAGTGTGAAGTTCTTTTGTAATCACCCTGTATTCTTCATCCCAGAAAGTTATTTCTTCATATCCTTAATAAACTTCAACAAACTTCAACTCTCGTATGTCCTTTTCGTTTCTCGGAGAACATCCAGACGATATTCAGTTTCTTGCCAAGTTTTACCAGCATGTCTCCTATTATCGACAATATCGCATCCGTTATTCTCACCCGCATCGGGGATTTGTGTAGAAAATGTAACATTTTCCGTGGAAGTAATGTCTGGAGAACGTGGGGATCCATCCCTTCCAAACCATCGATTGGTAAACATTGAATCAGGAATGCACGTACAGAAACTATCCAATGTTGCGGCGGATTTTTCTGTTGGAAAATTACCCTGTTGGAAAATTACCTATTCTTCTAATTGAAGTGCTACATAGCTCTCCAGCATGGCCATTTCGAAATGGCTTATGTTAGCACTATCTACAGCGATTCGGCTAACTTTCTGAGATAAAGCGCATAATATAAAATCTGTATGTATCTATCTATATAGTTTTTGTTTTATAAAATTTCTTTATCAGGGAAAGACTTTCTGATCATCCTGCATATACTGTAAAGACAGAGCAAATTATTAATGACGTTACTTGAGTTCGATTGATATCAGATACACTGTTTAAAACTCACGCAATTGGCTAGTTAAGGCATCAGATTTATTGGCAGCATTATGGGCAGAAAAAATCAATTACAAGGTGTCCAAAAACTATGCCCAAACTTCTCAAGAAAGAGTAGAGAATACAGATTAACACTTTTCTTCATTAAACCCTTAATCGAATATGGCTACGCGGTCAGCTATTTGTAAGATGATACAGATTGATAATTTTCAGTTATGCAAATTAAGGAATCCACAATGTAAAGAGACAGTCTAACTAAAGACAGCAGACAATGCCGCGACAACAAATAGCTCTGGGACACCCTGTGAAATATTAATTAAATAAGAAATCCCCTGAAATGTCTAAAAGCGGATTGCATATGCGTAATTAGCGTAAATTTCTATTTAGATCATCAGATATTGCTGCTGTTAACTCTTCCGTATATTATCATTTTCTTCCTAGTGTTCTTATAATCTGATTTCTCTCGCTTTTCTCCATACTCGTATACATTTAACATTTGCTTTTTTGATTGTAGAAATTAAGCTGTAAAAATGATCTTTTCATTGTTTTAACAAAAAAAAATTGCATGATTTTAGGATTTCTTCTGTTTTAATCATGAGCGACGCTTTTTAAATAGACTAATCATAGAATAAAATGATTTTATATTCGCGTTTTTTTATGTTAAAATCCCACTTTTTATTATTTTACTCTTACAAGTGATTTGCAAACTTTACCATGCTTAATAACAAACAATAATACAGGTAATAACGTTTACTCACGTAAAAATCAAAATTTTCGTCAGTTACTAAGGTAAGAGATTTCCCATTAAACATAAGACAGTTTTCTTTTTCCTTAAAAAGAAAAAAAATAAAGGGTAAAAACAAAAAATCAAAAATAAATATAACAATTTGAATGAATGAAAGCTATTTGTTAGTTATAGATAAACTGTCAGCTTTGAGATGAGTGGAATAAATTCAGAATATAGATATCTCAAAAAACAGTAACGACTAAATTTAATAAGCAAAAATTAAATACCGTTAGAGGACAATCGTATAAGAACAAAAACTTAAAAAACCTCTTAAAATGGAGAATTGTGAGAAATTCTACAGGAGGTATATTACGATCTATGGTAACAATTTGGAGGGCAAAATTTATGAAGAAAACCTCTTTCTCCAGCAACGATCGTGTTCTATTTGGTGACCGTGGTTGTGAACTATTCCCATCACCCTATCTTCCGCTTTAGAAGAGATATCTGTAGAACCGCGAGGCTGATATTGTTCTATTCCTGTTTGCAGGCTATCCAGAGACCTTTAATGGTTGTTGGAGGACGTCGAGCACAGGAAATCCAAATCCACAGAAATCCATCGGTATACTCGACAGGGTATAAGGTGAATTCCTGTTTCTTCTTCAAATCCACCATCAATCCGTTCATGTCGTATTAGACATATGGCTGGAGACTTTGTCTTGATTCGGTCAAATTTTGCTTTTGTCTTCTGCATACAATGCGGAGATAACCTGATATAAATTGGATTGAGAACATGCTGATAGTAAAGGGAGTTAACCTGAGCCGTCCTATCCACTCTTCTGATTGTAAGCATCCCGCAATCACCATAAATTCTTACATTTCTTTGACCACTTTTGATATGAATTCTCTCGATGTGAATGGTAGAAAATCGCGCGCGGTTTGTTGCAATCTTTGAAGTAGAGGCAGGCTTCATCCAAAGTGATAACGTACTTCCATCGTTCTGCTGCGAGGTAATCCTCATAGAGCCTCCGACTGTTCCTTTTCCTTTCAGCAGCTTATGAACACGACTCTTGTGACGCTTTTTCTGTTGCAAATCTTTGTTTATTATTTTATTTACAGTAGCCTGTGAAGTTCTACAATGTTTGCGATCCTTCTTTTGTTTGCTGGATTTTCACACAGGACATGCTGCTTGACTTTTCGAATGACCCGTAGTATTCGGCTTGTGGGAACTCGAGAATTTTGGTCAGTTGGAATTAACCAATTGAATTCAGTACTGTCAATATGCTAATTACAGCAGAATAGCTAAAAATATAGCGTCGGAAAGGGCAGTAATGTATCCTTCCGAATAAGATCCAATTTTCGGAAACATTGTTTCATGATATTTATTGCTTTCGAATGAAACACAACAATGTGGATGTAATAGCACCATTTCACGTGCTTTCTGTCATGCGCACGTGCACGTAAGCCGCAGCATTCACGCAATAAATCGTTACCAAAGATCATAATCATCCTTCTGTATAAAAAATATATGTAATTATCAAGGGCTACAGACGAGAACGTTCTGTCCTCCAACTCTGCCGAATATTTCTTAAACAATCTAGAAAAGAAACACATCTTAATTTTGAATTATACAATAAGATACTATTTTGGTTAATATATTTTGAAAATGTTTTCTTAATTTCTGTTAAAAGATAGGAGTACATACGTTATTATATTGCAAAAAGCTAATAATCTTTGATTATCATAGCTGTGACGCTCTTTACAACGATTGGCCGCCTTAACAAATGCTCATCGCCGAGCGTGCTTGTCTTAAAGAGCGTCAGTCTTAGAAAAGAATTCTATGCAGACGTGAGGTTTCGTATTCTACATTCTGATGACCGTCGATATGTATGACGGATTCTTGAAACAGTTTTTAGAAGATTATGTCGCCTCGAGAATGAGGTTTAGACAAGGCAATCTTAAGCGGGCGCTAGGCATTTTGTCTCCCTAACCAAATCATGTTTTGACCCTGCTGTTCTCTTAATAATGCACATAAGCTAGAGGTTAAACTTCATTGAAGTGAAGTTTTTTTTTACATCGTCGATGACCGACGCAAAGGTCTTGTCAGATCTGGGCGAGCAAATGGTCTTGTTCATGAAAAGCCATGAAAAGAAATTTTATTGAATGAACCCCCACGTTTACCTCCCTACTTTGACGAATTAATAGATCAATCAAAATAAATTTAAGACAGAACAAATGGGTTTATTTTATATTACAATGGAATAGAATATTAACTATAGTATGTCGTTTGCCGGCTGCACATTAAAGAACCCTTGAGAGGCAAAATTTGCGGCCCCTATAACGCCGCCCTGAAATGACCATGGCAGTTGAAAAAGACGTTAATACCAAACAAACCAAACTTAACTATAGTATTTATCAACAGAATGGATTCCCCCACCCTTTTATGTTTACCAGAGGCTAAGTGGCTTCTTATATCAAGTCTGCCACCAACGGTTACAGTAGTTTCCTTGGCATATTACATACAAAATGACGTCTTCAGCCTTTAACTCTTTCTATAAAAGGATACTCTTGACAAACCATTTTTTTAACTTGCACACTCCCCTTTTCATATTTTCACGTCCACATATTCAAATATTTCAATGGTTTATTTTTGAAAATATTAAATAATAGAATAACAAATATTTTTACTGCCTGCGGAAATATTAAATTTTAAAATATCAACGACTCTGTTAAAGAGATAACGTTTTGCTTGCCATAGTTTGCCTATCTCTCTCTCCTAATTCTTGATATCCTAATGAACTAATCACCTTCCAGATGTGAAGTGCTTAATACGATATTTAATCGGAAGGCAAGTAAAATCAATTTTGAGAAATTAAATATTTTTAACGGCAAATAATATTTTTTCTAAATAACGGACGGACAGTGAAAATGATCGGATATTTTGACGAACACATTCCAATGACGGCCAGGAGATGGAAATGACGTAAAACCCGATAGAGTGAAGGAAGACTTAAGTAACTTTATGCTTTAGTGCTGTCTAATAAAGGCCCTGCTTTACATGCTTTGCCTTGAGTAGATTAGTTGTTATCAACAAAACCACAAATGCTGTATTTTTAAAAAGTGGATACTTATGCATTCGACAGCATTTTTAGAAGGCATTGGCCAGCTATAAACCTTGAATTGTACTTTTATATCTTGAATAGACTGGATCGTCAGACGCATGCACGTGAAGACCGCCCGCAGAATAAGGCCGAAAGCTGTGATGCTTTAAAAGTTGAATACAGGAATATACAGGGTGATTCAGTCAATGTCTGACTATTTCACTCGAATGACGTGCATTAGGGATAAACAATTGAAAGAATATGAGCGCCATATCGAATTTCTAAATAGTTGGAGTTTGTAATGTTGCAACGGCGCTGCATGAAAATCGTATTGTTGAAAAATGGCGCCCGCTTTATCAACAGAGCAGAAATGCAAGGTTGTCGAATGGTATTTCGAGACAAAATCACCCTAACAGTACAAAGAAAGTTCCGGAAGGAGTATAAATGTCGAGACGCACCAGGCAGGCAAGCAATCATGGATTTTGTCAAGTAATTTCGTGCCACTAGATGTGTTAAAGGCAAGAAAAAAGGCGGAGCGAAGCTCGTGTTCGAACGGCCGAAGTTGTCGAAAATGTTCGCACAAGGTTGGTCGATTCCCCTACCAAACAATCTGTTCGCCGCCTATCCATTGAAGAAGGGCTGTCGTATACCACAACGTGGCGAATTTTGAGAAAGGATTTACACCTGTTCCCGTATAAGATCCATGTTTATCAGGAGTTAACAGACACTGGAAGACAAAAGCGACAACATTTTGCGATGGAGTTTGGAGCAGAAATGGAAGCCAATCAGGACATTGTGGACAACCTGTGGGTATCAGATGAGGCCTTCTTCCATCTGTCAGGTGACGTTAATAAACACAACGTTCGTTTTTGGGGTTCCCAGCACCCTCATGAGATCCATAAGTCACCTCTTCATCCACGAAAGCTTATGGCTTGATGCGCGATTTCCAAAAGAGGCATCATTGGTCCGTTCTTTTTTGAGGGCACCGTAACGTCACAGGCTTACCTTAACATGATGGAAACCTTCTCCATCCCCGAGCTGCGAAGGAGGCGTATACCGCTTCGACATCAATGGTTTCAACTGGATGGGGCTAGGCCTCACACCACTAATGAAGTGCTAGACTTTCTCAATCAGAAATTCGGAAATCGTGTCATTTCAAACAGGTTTCCAGATCGATTCGGGGGTGGCTTTCTTTGGCCCCCTACGAGTCCTGACCTAAACCCATGTGATTTTTATCTCTGGGGGTTCCTTAAAGACCGTGTGTTCACTACAGCACCAAGAACCCTAGACCAGCTGCGACAAAGCATCGTCGACTGCTGCACCCTTGTGGATGCAGAAATCCTGGATAGAGTTATGAACAACTTCACCATTCTGCTGCGAGCAGTTCAAAATGATCATGGTGGCCACATTGAGCATATCATCAAGACTTTTCCACGGGAATAAAAACTCCGAACTGCCTAAAATATCATACTGAAATGCTAAGTTTGTAAACATTAATGGGTCAATAAATCATAGTACTGAAATGGTCAGAAATTGACTGAATCACCCTGTATAATCAGTTACAGAAATCTAAAGGAGTATGCTATGAAATTGAGTGCCGTCATAAATGCCAGCATTTTTACACAAGATACAAAATATGTATATTCAAAGCTTTTCTTTTGTATTTGGTTATTAAAAAGAAAAATTATGTACTTATTAAAACGATATTAAAAAAAACAGAAAACGAATATAAAACAATAAAAAAGTCGAATTGCTTACTCGGCCGCCGTAGCTAAAGGAGACGCAAGTCGATGAATGGGCGCAGTAACCCGCGCAAACGACAGAACTTCCAGCGACTACTCTCTCATTTGGATTAGAAGAAGTTTTCCCTCCATGCTTCTTTACGATAACAGAATGATAATCAAGCGAAGACGTCACGAGAACTAAGTAGAAGCAACAGAAACCTCGTAAAAAATTCCAAACATTCATCCTTGCTTATGAGATTTAAATTTCTCTGCTCATACAACCAGATCTACTTAACTATACGAACTGCAAAGGAAGAGAACTCAGTATATATTAAGCCATATGATATATAGAGTTGTTATAGTGTGCGCAATGTAATTGGCCAATATTTCTCATGCTTTGAGAAGTCAATTTATAATGAATTTTTCGTATAGATATAAAAAATTTCTAATAAAGTAATTACTACCTCATGAGTTTTTCGAGAAAACTTGAACAAAGGACGAACTAAATATTTAATAAATATTGATTAATAATCTTATAATGTTCTATCTTTTCATCAGCCAGAAACTTCCATCAAAAAAAACTAACTCTAATGACTATTAAATGTTTTATTAGCTTAACCGTTAAGCTTATATTATTAAAACGTTAATGTTTCTAATGATGAAAAGAATTATAGCTAATCAAAAAATTTTGTTAAAAAAGCAAGACTAATAATGACATACTTATGTTGTTTCTTTTAAAAAGATATTTTTACTGCACTGACAAAAGTTACCTGGATACAACTTTCGACTTTTAAGATACGAACAAAATGAATTCTGCAAGAATATAAACAGTCGAGTTATATTCATGTTATCAGCGCTAATTAACCAATAAATGACGTGTCATCAGCAGATTGGGTGAGTATACGTATAGTGTATTGCAGGCATTCGAAAAACATTTCATAGCGATTTATCAGATGAACAAAAAATATTGATTATTAACTTTCGGGCCAAGGGTAAACGACGAGTATTTAGTAAATATTTATTTCAGAAACTGCGGAGTTGGTGAACTGTTCGCGTGCTGCTGTGGTAAAAGTGTACCGTGCACGGCAAAACGGCACTATACACTGAGCGAGCATATTATTTTGACCACCCTGTCAGTATCTCGTTGGGCCACCTTTTGCCTTTAATACTTCGGTGATTCTTCGTGGCATTGATTCCACGAGATGTTGGAAAGTGGTGGGAGGAATCTGACACCATGCCTGATGGATAGCACTGTCTAGTTGTGCTAGATTGGACGGTGGTGGATCCAGCCTTGTTCAACACGTGTTAACGGATCCAACGCATGCCAGGAAAACATTCCCCAGACCATAACACTGCCCGCACCGGCCTGAACGGTTGTACTCATGCATGCGGTGTTCCATCTTTCGTGCTGTTTCCGCCAGATTCTCACGCGGCCGGCTGCATGATGTAACTGGAATCGTGACTTGTCAGATTACATGATTTGTTTCCACTGCTCGATAGTTCAGTCCTTGTGCTCCTGAGCGAATTGGAGTCGTTTCCGCTTGTTGGCTTCAGACAGCAAAGGTGTGCGGACAGGTCTTCGGCTTCCATATCCCATGCGATGCAGTGTGCGGCGGACAATGCATTCAGAGACCGTTTTGGAGGACCCCTGATTAAGGTCAGCAGTGATTTGATGCACAGTTGCCCTTCTGTTATCCTTTACCAGTCGTGACAGTCTCCGGTCTGTCCGATCATCAACCATCCGCGGGCGGCCACAACGCGAACGTTCAGACCCCGTCTTCCGGCTAACCGTCAAGTCTTTAAATACTTTAACGACGTTTGCTCTCGAGCACCCCACGAATGCTGCTGTTTCGCTGATACTTGCTCCATAGCTCCGAGCACCTACAATCATCCCGCGTTTGAAGGCTGTTAAAAAGGGCGGGCCCACAACAGGCGCCTTTTTGGTGGAACCAAAGGAGCTATTGATGGTCTCCTGCTGCTAAAGCCCATCCTTTGCAAAGTCCGTCTTGCTGTGCGTTGGGATATGCTTTGTGAAGCGTTGAAGATGAGCAATTATGAATCAAGTGAAATTAATACATTTACAGATTAATAATAATTTTATTTTATTTTAAAATAACATCTTAATAAATGTGATTCACATACACTCACTCACCAACAGTCATGGCACACCCCTCCAATCAGGTTCCCTGTCTGTAATGAGACATATACCGCTGCTTCCATTCTCGGAATTGCAGGTGCACAGACTTCCTTGATATCACACAATCATTGTGAGCAAAATACTAGCTGCAGAAATGGCAGCACGCTGAGAACTATCCGCATTTGAACTGGGAATGATGTTGGTGCCATACGGATGGGTGCCTCAATATCAGATGTAGCCAGCACACTGCAATTTTCCCGCACAATCGTTGCAAGAGGTCTATCGAGAGTACACCCAAAGAGGGGTTACAACCCATGTCAGAAGTGTTCGCCAGGTCACCCGGCTTGCAACTGCTGAACTAAGGGCGACAGCGGTTCAAATCACCATGCGGTACAACCAGGGACGTCCCACAATTGTGTCCGTGACGACAATTCGGCGAACCTTGGCAGTTGCAGGCTTTGGGAGCAGGAGGCCACGACGGATGCCCTCTTGACAACTGCACATCATCGGCAACGCCTAGCCTGGGCCACCAACATCGACATTTGGCCGCTGAGGACTGGCGAAGGATTGCCTGGTCCGACGAGTCACGGTTTCAACTGTATCAGGCCGATGATCGTGTACGTGTCTGGCGCAGGCCACACGAAGCCATGGACTCCGCTTGTCAGGTGGGGACCACTCAGGCAGGTGAAGGCTCCATATTGGTCTGAGATGTTTTCTCGTGGCATGCAATGGGTCCATTGGTGCATCTGACATCCACTCTGCGTGCTATTTCCTACATCGATCTTCTTGGGGACCACCTGTACCTCTTCATGAACTGTTTTTACCCCGCGGGCGACGGCATCTTCCAGCAAGATAATGCGCCTCCACACACGGCCCTTGTGACACAGCAGCGGCTGGAGGAACATGCTACCGACTTCACGACAATGATTTGGCCTCCACGTTCCCCAGATGGCAACCGCATTGAATATTAGTGGGACGTCATCGAACGATCTGTAAGGTCGTCACTAACACAACTGGTAAATACAGCATCGTTATGGAGTGCAGTGGAGGCGACATGGCTTGCAGTGCCTATGGTTGTGTTCAGGGGATTGGTAGACTCTCTTCCAGGACGGGTCGCCGCCGTTATCCGGGCCAGAGGGGGCCCAACACGTTATTAAGCAGATGTGCCATGACTTTTGGTGAATGAGTTTAAGCATGATAGAAGAAGAAATAGGGGAGCTTGCATAAAAAAATGTAATGCAAATCTAATAGATGCGTTTTCGTAGAGAAGCTTGAAATAGTTGCAGCTCGAAGTCGTTTCTGGAAGAGATTAGAAAACAAACCCATCATATATATTTAGATGAAACTTGTATTCATATAATTGCTGTTTTCTGAAGGGCTGGCAAAATGACAATGAAAATGAAGTTTTAGAAAACTATAGTAAAGGAGCAGGATTTATTGTTCACGCAGGAGGGGGAAAAAGATAAGTTAAAACTGCTGGCCTTGTTTTCAAATCTGGAACTCGTACGGTGATTAGCATGAAGATGTGAATTCTGAGAATTTTCAAAATTGGTTAACAAATAATTTAATGCCAAACCTTTCAGTCTGTGCAATATGCATACTCCGTTTGTAATAGCCACAATATATAAAGTCTGTATAAAGTCAGATTTCTGGAAATGAAATGCCATACGAAATATAGAAAGCCGAGGCATGTTCTTAACGTCAACTTTGAAGACATTGGCAACGTCTCCTTCCCGGATTACTGGAAGATGTTACCCCCCCCCCTAAACTTTTGACAATCTTCAATCATATAATTTTTTCATAATGTGGAAGACCTCTTGGGTTAGTCAGGCTTCTTGCCTACTTCAGTTGATTTCATTTGGAATTTATTCTGGAAGGGTGAGCCTCGTGATAGCACTGCTTCTGTCCCACCTAAACAAATATACACTTCACTGTTCGATTGTCAGATCACTGGGCTTCGTCTGTGTAGCTTTTTATTTAGTGATATACTCCAAGCTCAGGCAATCGTCAGTCAAATTTCCCTCCACCAAGAGGAGGTAATTTTATTCGTTCATACTGTGGATGACCATTGTGGGTACATCAGGCTTCCTTTGAAATATGTTGATGAAGAGTGATATTATGGAAGCTATGCTTCAAATTCTACTCCAATACCGATACACTACACTGTTCGATTGACGGTTGTCATTCGGAATTTAGTACACAGCATCCTTCTGTGAAGACACCCAGCTTTCGGTGTAACACATAAATTTTCTATAAAATATACCGTTTAGTTAGCTTAATTTACTCTGAGGTAAATCAAAAAGCACGAGAGGAGACTTGTGGGATTAATAGTTGAAAAAAATCCATCAACAAATGCGAATGCAGAAGCGGAATATTCTTTTGTTTTGCGATAATGATAATTTTATATTGTAAAATTAAACATTAGACACTGTTTAAATCAATTAGTACTAAGTAGTGTACTTTTTTTTAAACGAAAACCCCCGACTCTGGATAAGTGGCTATTTTCTTCCGACCTCGAGGCTATCCACTTATCGAGGTTCGACTGTATAATTATTCAAACAGGAATTTTTAAGGATTCTGATGACGACTGAGTGCTGAAAACCCATTCAAATCCCATTCAAGAAAATTAAAAAGTGTTTTATTAATATTCGATTATGTTAAATGCATGTTACTTTGAAATTACGTTAAATATGATATTTCTAAAATCATGCTAAATTCATGATATTTTTAAAAGAAGGATTCGTATATTATAATATTTCATACAGAATTTACGGTTTTATTTTAAAATTAATTTGTTAAGATAAAAATAAGATAAGTTCAAAAATTATTTATAATTATGTGATTAATTTAATAAGTCTATTTTTATTAATGGTTAAACACCATAAAATCCAAAGAAGAACCAAAAACATTTGAATCCAAAGTTGAAATATATTTTTTTAAGCATAGAACGAGTCTCAAGAGCAGCATTGCGGTAATGTTTATGCATTATACAATTTGGCATTTCAATGAAAAAGCTATAAAAATTAATGTGTAAATAAAATGAAAAAATTATGATGGAAGTGGATAAATAAAAATAAATAAATAAAATAAGTATATAAGAATACATTAATTATATGATAAATAAATACAAAAAATAAAATAAAATAAATAAAGCGAGTAATTAATTAATTAAATAAACTAGACTAAATGAATAAATAAAATACATAACATATTAAAATAAAAACTTGTAAAATAACAATTAAATATAATCATTGCTCTGAAGACAAATGCGTCAGCGAAAATCCAACAATATGAAGTAATTCATCATTTCAACAATGGTCTTGAGCAATAGCCCTACTCCCCTTAAAGGCCTCTCTACACGAGCGTTTTTTGCCGCTCGCAGTCACGCGTCTTTATATAATGCGCATGCGCCAAAAATAAATTAAGCCGCGGCGGCGAAACGCTGGAAATAGAAAAGCACGCGACGAGAACAGGAAGTGACGGAGTCAAGCTGCAAAACGTGCCAAAAACCCGCCTCTCGAGCCGCCGCTTCTCGCACCTGCTGCCTGCCTGCTGTTCTAGAAGAGAAAGACAACGACAAAAACATGACTATGACTATGAGTGAGGAAAAATGGTCCAGAGGCATGGAAGAAAGGTTGATAGACATGTATGAAGAAAATCCATGCCTCTGGAACCCTAAACTACCCGAATCAACCAATGACGAGCAAGCGGCTCTCTGGAGAAATAGAATATGTTCTATCTCTCAGCGGCCTGCCGTGAGCGGCTTCTCGAGACAATATGACGCGCTTTTCGTTCCGCGAAAGCGCCTACACCAGGCGTCTATTTTCAAGCGGCTTCTCGCGTTTTGACGCAGATTTCACACATCATAGCGTCTCATTCCGCGGCTTTCCGCGCGTTTTGCCGCTGCCGCAGGAGTTTTTTGACGCTCGTGTAGAGAGGCCTTTACTTTGTTACTCGAGCATTCCACTTAGGGCTCTAAATCTTGCGGTACAACTATACATACATGGACTTTTTCTCCCCGTTTTGTGGTTTTATGGTTTTATTTTTTTTTATGCAAAAAGTGGATTTCTACTAAATTAGCGATGCTCTACAATTTAGTAATTGAAATTTTATCTCTATCTATCATGGCTCAAAAGTCGGTTTCCGTAACTTATCAACGCTTGCACTAGGGTCGCTGGGAATACTTGTATTTAATCAGCCACAAGCACTTTACTATTGACAAGTTCACCGTGTAATTTTTCATGTGGGGATCTGGGGCAAGTTTTCTTGGCATAATTTCGGCCAATTAATTCGTGTCAAACAACGTCTGAATAACACAACATATTTAAGTATCGTTGCTGATCAAGTTCATCCTATCATGTTGACGGCGTATCTCAATGGAGATGGCTTCTTCTAACAAGACTAAGCGCCATGCCACAGTGCTGGTATCCTGTGTGCAGGAGTGGTTTCATGAACATGAGGGAGACTTTACCTTACTTAGGTGGCCCCTACAATAACCAGATCCCAATTGAGCATTTGTGGGACAAGGTTGATTGGTTCCACAACCATGAACTCTCACACAACTGGACAATGCTATTCATCAGGCATCGTGTCAGATTCCTCGCATTACCTTTTAAAACCTCGTGGAGTCAACGCCAAGATGAATCATCGCATTATTGAAAGCAAAAGATGGTCCAACGAAGTACTGATGGGGTGGTCATAATAATCAGGTGCCCTATACCAACACTTCCTAGAAAGAAAGCCTGTACCCGTCAACTCGTGGCGCGCGGCCTGTAGTTTGAATTCTTTTAGAATTATTAAACTGAATATTCTGATGCTGTGCATATAAATGATCAGAAAATGTCAAACTTCCAATGTATCGTTTTGTCTACCAATTGTTTTGGATAATTTCAACAGCAATTACAAGTACTTTTTTTCTGATGTATTTGCTTAATCAATCAATGATGTGATTTCTCCTTCTTGCTCTGATTCATCTACTGTTTTTTTCCTGGCGTGCTGGGTATTCAGGACTCTGTAATATCATTAATGGTCTCTGAAGCTAATAGGAAATTTATTTTCAATTTTAATTTAATTAAAATCTCAATTAAAGTATTGTTTACATTCCTGCATTTCTATTCCTCTTTATACCTTTTCGGAGGCGAGGATGTTAAATAACCATTAGGTCTACCTGAATTTTAAGCTAGCACAAGATCAGCCTACGGAGGTTTTGCTTGGTCTTCCAAGCTTGTTAGTAAAGTTATAACACAAACATCCATGCCCTCAGCGGGAGTCGAACCCGCTACTTGCCAGTCTCTAGAGATCACAAGACCTTAGCGCTTATATTAAACTCCTAAAGTTATCAAAGCCATTAAACTTTTCAATAGATAGATCTGACTTTTTAAGACTCCAGCGCCTTTTGTATTAAAGTTATTCGCTGTTTCGGGGAATTCATTCACATCCTGTACAGGGTTGTGCATAACCTTTTGCTAGGGGTCTGGAAAATAAACAAAACTAAGTGGAATGTTCTGCGGTTGATAATCAAAAAGTACGTTTATTTCTGCTTTTATCACATCAATATTTAGTGTGGCCACCACCTGCTTCTCGAACAGCACGCATCCGTTTCGGCTTTAATTTCTTGTGCAACGTTGACACAGCTGCGACGTCTTTTGCCACTGTTATTAGCAATGATGTTTTTGCTTTCCTGTGATAATTTCTCGGGCCTACCCTCAGCAAATTCGGCATGGCAGTTATCATAACCTTTCTTCCAATTGTCCGTCACCCATCTATCCGAGCGGTTTAACTTGTTCGCAACCCATTTGCGGTTAATAAAAGACGCACCTACTTCCATTGCCTCTCGACGAACTATATCCATGAAACGCTGCTCTTCACTGTCATTTATTAAACCAGCCATATTTGTTTGATACCAATAGACGCACAATGAACTACTCTCTGCCGAAGCGTCATAAGAGTGTGCTACAACGCTGCGGTTTAAGTCGCAGCCCCCTAGCAAAAGGTTATGCACAACCCCGTATATGCAAATAGCTTCGCATAGAAATAGAAGGCTCAAAGGCAAATAGCCCTATGGAAACTGATATCTTTTACACTTTAAACATAAGTTTATTATACATATAAGCATGAAAATCATATTAGCATAAAACTATATCAATAAAATGTAAAATACAACATTTCCATTTTTATCATGATTGACTATTTCGCACCTGAATATATAGGCTGTGTTTGTATAAATGAACCATGGCACGGAATATTTTTATAATCGATACATTAATGGGCATAGGCGTTACCTATATTAGTTTTGGTTCGAAATTTATTATCAAAACCTTTAGAATCAAAATTCTAGAGATGGAGAGGACTGCAAACTGAATATTTTGAGATAGGGAAGCAATGGTCGGAAATGCATGTTTCAGGCACCACGTGTCCTTGAACGAGTAATACAGGACCTGAATAAAGGAGCAGATAAATATTTAATAACAATTGATTAATATGTTTATAATTTTCTACCTTTTTATCAGCCAAAAATTCCATCTGCAGAATTGTATGTAATTTAAAGATCTTATAACTCTAATGTTGATAATAATAGCTAATCAAAAGTTTCGCTAAAAAAAAAGCAAGGGACATAATTATATATTTATAAGTTTGTTTCTTTTAAAAAGACTACCTTACTACAGAACAAAAGTTGCCCGGATACAAGATTTCGAATTTTAAGGTACGAACAAAACAAATCCTGTAAGAACGTTAATGCAAAGTTCGTATGGTTTAATTTCAATAAATAAATAAATTCCAATAACCGGCAGAATGAGATTGAAAATACGGACAAATTTTCATTTTCAAACTGTAATGAACATTTTGAGAGTAATTGACCATTATTTAGAAAGCGTTACGGTGGTGAAAAGGCATTCATTTCGTATGCTTTACATTTATTTTATTATAGAGTGTCAGAAGTTAGCTCGAAAATAACAAGGTTGCCACCTAGCAACAAAAGCGCAAAAATTTGTTTCTCTAGTGTAAACATTAACATTTGTTGAAATAAAGTTCGAGTTGGATTGAAAAAAAAGAAAATGATTCCTTTTATACTGACTAGGGAACCTCACGGAGTGAAAATAAAATTCCGAAACTAATATAGGTAACTGTTATATCCAATAATATATCGATTACCAAAAAATTGCGTGCCAAGGTTTATATAAACAAGGTGTAGAGGAAATTTACGAAACATTCGAATATAACATTTTTCTTTCTGTGTTATTATATGTATAACTGCAACCAAACATACAACAAATTGTAATTAAACGTTTTCTTGACCACCATTGGTGAGTAAAACAGCGCAAAACACCACTCCGAGGCCTTCGAGATTATCGAAGAATTTTTTGAAATCGTCTCAAGGTCCCAACTTCTAGATCCACTGACTCTGTTTCTCACACTCTATTATGTTAGATTAACTTCGATGAATTAGGTTATTTTTTGTGGGATGGGGGGGGGGCGACTGGGGGGAGCGGATCAATATGAAATTATACGTAAACGAAATGAATTATCCGTTTAAATGACTCGTTTCACCACTGCAAGTAAATTACTGCACATGGCGGTTATGACAATTTTTTTTATAGAATTAAAATAATTTTTTAATTCACAAAGTAGAATGTCTATTGTCATTTTTTAAAATAATTTTTAAAATTCAGTCAAAGATTTTATTGAATCTCTCCATGCCTTAAAATCGATAAATTGTACGTTTTATTAAATTTGCTTTTTTTTTTTTTTGTTTTGTTTTTATCGCATATGTGCCATTTTACTTTAGATACGTAGGCTACGAAGGAAAACCAAAATGTTTTTATAAAAATTTAATAAAGAATTAAAGAAGCTTATTTCAGGGAGTTTTAACTATAATAGAAGTTCAATAATAACTCGTAAATATATCATTCAGAGTAAAAATCATATTCAAAAAAAGAAATAAAATCATTCCACTTCTCCCCACCTCGCGAAGGACAATTCGAAGTTTAAAAATTTCATATTTTAGTTGAAAATGAAAACCGCGGTTTATAATTATTATTTTTTATTGTTATCGAAAATTCAAGTCATTGAATATTTTTAACTAAGTACTCTTAAAAACGTCTTATAATTATACTAAAGAATGCAAGTAAGATACTATAAACAGATACGTGTAATTTCCATAAAATTAAAAAGATTCATTGACTTTGAAGAATGCTGAACAACCATGCTGAAAAGAAGCTGAAGAATAATTGAAAGAAACGATACATATGACTGTCAACTTAGCTCAGGATTTTGAATTTATGATAAGCTAATCTCTTATACATACGATGGACTTTCCTGGCAGCTTGTGATATCCAAAGGTGCAGTGTAGATATAAATATTTCTATAATTTTCTCTTATGGGGATGATCGCATTAGAATTTTATTAAAATATTTTCGCATTATTTTACCTTAATTGTAGGAACAATCGTTTCAGCAAACGCCTGTATATAACTTAGAATTTGAATAGGCTTACGATAATTTGGAGTAAGAATTTTGCCATCTAAAAGCCTTACTTTTGATCATGTTCTTCTAAACGTAATCTTAGCAGTTGTACCAATTAGCTTTTAAAGTCAATTCTTAATATCAATAATCCATATTTTTAGCCTTTAATTCTAAAAAGAGATATTTTTATAAAATATTTTTTTAGTCAAGCTTTTTGCACCTTCAATACAGGGTCAGTCAAAATGACGGACCCGATTTCAGTAGTTTGTTCTGTGAAATCTAATGAACCTATGGTATTGTGAGATTTTTTTTTTTGCTACGAAAAGTAAACATTCAAAGTTTAGTTTTCATGCAATGTTTTCACTTTCTAGCAGCAAGCTAGTAAGGAAAATTGTGTTGAGTGGAGAACAGAGATCGTTCTGGGTGCTTGACTATAATGTAAACAACTCTTATGATTAAACTAACGATGAGAAACCATAAATCCACAATAATCACTTTTGAGGCACTTTGAACGTTTACCTTTGTGGATTTTTGGAATGTTTACATCATAGTTAAGCACTCAGAACGATCTCTGTTTTCCAGTCAACACTATTTTTTTTTATCGCTCGCTGCTAGAAAGTAAAAGCATTGCGTGGAAACTAAACTGTGAAAGTTAAACTTTCGAAGCACACGTCCCACAATACCATATTTTCTTTAGATTTCACAGAAGAAATTCTGAAATCGGGTCCATCATTTTGACTTATCCTGTACAATTAATAGGTGTGTTATTATTTTCGATAATATATACGTCTATGATCATTTATAACTTTATCACAAATTAATTAATTTATTAGCAGCATTATTAATAAAATTACGAGCTGCCCCCCTTCATTTTTAATATTTCTTCAATTATAGACAATTTCAATTGAATAAATTCTTTAATTAAATTAAAGTTAGCCTATAATAGAATTATACGTACAGCTCTCGCGTTAAAAAATTTAGACCCTATAACAGAAAATTGTAATAAATACAAAGTACCTACGTTTGAATCGATATTCTTAAACACGAATCTAAAAGAACTTTACAAAGCATTCACATTAAAGAATCATCCAGGACATTTTATTGTTGAATGGTTAAAGACCTGCTGACGACAGAGCTCCAAGAAGATATCGCCTTGAGGCGCCTGTAGTGATCACCCCCTTCTGTAGTAGAATTTTCCCATACAACATGATTGATAGTTGGAATTCTATCCCCTTGGATATAAGACAAAATATTGTATTTTGTGAAACATGTAACAATCATAACCAGCATGCCAATAGCCTAATCTTTGACTATGTTATGACGAAACAAACACAAATTGATGGTTAATACTGTATCCTTTTATTGTTCCCAGCGGAACGCATAATGTATAATTTTTTTTTTTTTTTTTTTTTTTTGGATATAACATTTTTTGAAAGAATTATTTTGCATTACTTGAATTTAATAAATTAGGCGATATACTTTAATTTTAATTTTGTTCTTATTAAAAAAAAAAAAAAAAAATCGAAAAATCTCTATGAATATGTCATCAGGCGAAAGATAAAGACCATTTGAATATTGAATATTGAAATAGTACCAAATTGAAATAAAGAGGCATAGCGGGAACTTTACATTACACTGTACAGTCTTTATTAGTGAAGCAGTATTTATACGGATTGTATAACTCGACTCTTCATAAGAATACACTAATATAATACAATAACAAATTTCTTTATTTACAGTAACTTGAAAGAATATCATATATCAAACTAAAAAAAAAAAAAAAAAAAAAATTCATTAATTGTTGATTGTCAGCTGCTTTTCGTCAGGACATCAATATGCCTTTCATACTGCCAAATGCTGAATTCTTTTCCGTAATAAGCATCAATAGCTTTGCGCATTTCAATAGCAGTTGGAGGAATGGAACATTTCTCTTCACTCACTGGGGGCTCGTTTTGCTCTTCAGATAAAGACTCTCTGGAGGTAAGAATTTTGCAGATTTCATAACTCTATCTGTGACATCCATATCTTTATCAATTTTGGGATTTTAACCTGAATCAATATTTTGCCTTCTTTTGAAATCTGTAAGTTGGGCGAAATGAGCTATCGCCACAAAATAATGTTCCCAGAAATATTGATGGCTATTATCAAGTGAACAGAGTACACTACTACAGAACGAAAACAACAGCAGTTACTAGTGTGTTTCCATTATTTTGACCAACCCAATACAATGAAAAAAAGACTTTTTTTTACTACTCATCTTTTGCACTGATTATTCTTAAAGCTTATGTTTCATACCTTCCTTGAATACAAATAATTTTCACTGCTTTAGACAAGAAACTGAATTCACTTATGTATTCTCTGATTAGTCAGTCTTTACTAAATATATTTGCTCATTAGTTACTTTGAAAATAGAGCCAATGAAATTAAATTAAACATCTCTTACTTGATTATCTTAATATTTTGAGATACTGAGTTTTAAAGATAAGTATCTCTGCATCTTTTCTTTTTACTTCGCTACTAGCACCCTCCAAATTTCACCTCTAAATTTACGAATTTATAGGTAACGGACAAAATAATAAAAAGACATATGTGAAAAAGGTCAATATAATGTAAGCAGCATGATCCATGCAGTTTAATCCATGCAGTGTAACCACTCCCTACCACAAATGCGGCCGTAAAGGTAAATTTATCAATCTATCAGCAGATAAACGAGGCCTGTCCGGAAAGTATCCGGATTAAGGGTACAAAAAAAATACGGTTCGAACTCGCACAAATGTTTAGTCACCTACAGAATAAGCATCGTCTGCAGCAACGCATTTAGCCCAGCGTTGCTACCATTGGTAGAAACAAGTACGGAATGCTTTTTTTGGGATGGCGAAGAGGCTCCACCGTCGCATTTTTTATTGTCACGTCCACATCCTCAAATCTCCGTCCTTTGAGCGCTTTCTTGATCTTCGGAAATACGAAGAAGTCGCACGGAGCTAGGTCGGGTGAGTAGGGAGGCTGCCTGATCTGAGCGATGTGGTTTTTTGTGAAGAATTGCTGCACGATGTGCGTTCTGTGTGCTGGAGCGTTGTCGTGATGCAGCATCCAATCTTCAGAAGCCCACATTGTTGGCTGTTGCCGAATGCTTGTTTTAGCAATTCATAACACTTCGTTGCGGTTTTACCGATTTTAAAACAAAATTTGATGCAATGTCGTTGCTCAGTGTTTTTTCTCGTTTTCACCACGCGACGAGAAAAGAAAAATGTTCTGCTTTAGCGTGTTACAACAATTGCACGCGGCACTCTTAACAGCTGCAAATTTCATTACGTCATCAGCAGAAATGTCGTCACACGATCGGGATAGGAAAAAGGTGCAGCGAGTTCTACTTTTTTTGTAGCCTCAATCCGGATACTTTTCGTACAGGCCTCGTATACAAGATGTATGTGAACATTCAGCAGTAACCAGACGCTAATTCTGTCAACCCTCTCAGATCATTACAGCGCGTATCGCTAGAGCCAACCTGATGGAGCCAACTACTACAGTAGCTTTCACAAAACATGACAAGATGTGATCTTGGAAACAAGACTGTGGGCGGAAGTCAAAACTCTTCGACAAGGACAGACAGCGTTAAAGCGGATTGGGACCTGATTCCTTGGATTTACCCATATTCAGTCCACTTCTGCTGTTGACTGCAACTTATGATTCAATGCATCCCTTTTATACGTCGATTCGGCCTGTTCCATTGTTTCTGTGTCACTGGGAGGCCGATCCTTTTTATTATTGTCTGTAATAAATTGGTCGTTCAGTGTATATGATTGAACTACGGAAAAGCTAAATTGATGGGTTTTTTTAGTTGCTGAAGAAAGATAGTATTCAGAAAAACTAAATTATAAAAGATAAATATAAATTAAAACAGTTTCAAATGTAATTTGTATTGGTTATAGAATTTGGTTGTTGAAATAAGAGTGTTTTCCTTTTTTTTTTGTTTCAATGGAATGTGAAATTAATTTTCATGTTTGAAAACAGAACTTGAAATGTTTTTAAGGTCCAGATAAAAATGTTTTTCAAGATAAAAATGGGATTTTTTTTTTCTAAGTACATGCATATTTTTGTGTATTTGGCAAAATGAAGAGAGGTTAAAATCATAAGAAAAGAATGAAAGTGTAATATATAAACGTGATTAGAAGCATTTTTTTGTATTAATCTTTTTGTAGAAGATTTTAAATAGTTGTTGAATTTATGAAGAAAAGTTGAATTGTTTGGATGACATGTATTTTATGTTTTTATTTTTGTGTAAAAGTGAAATCGTGACAAATGCGTAACTTCTTCCCCTTTCTCTCGTAGTCATGAACTGAGATTGTTAATAAGTAAAAAAAGAAAGAAAGGGTTAAGAAAAACCAAAATTTTTATTAGATGTGCGATTCTTAAAAATTTGTATAATACATTCACACCTCAATAGTAAAAGATTGATTGAACTACATCCAGAAGTTAATGGAAAAGGAAAACGCTTATTAACGATTAATATTCACACACGATGGATCTCAGAATAAACCAGTACAGAAAGTGTTATGCTAGTTTTTTTTTCAGTCAGTAATAAATATTGTAATGAATATTAATAATAAGTGATGGTGAATGAAAACTGAGGAATCCAATTGTCAGCCAATTTTAAAAGAGTTTCTTTATTTTAGTTCCATATTTTTTTTCTAATGAAGAATGGAGGCGATGGAATATGAAAACGAAACAACAACTTTAACATTAACAACAAATTAAACAAAAAACAAATTTTAAAGTTTCGCTCTCATGCCACCAAACGGCCCGGGATGTTTTTCCGGTAAGCGTTCTCAGCCCTGAAAAATAAGAAAAAAATGAGAATTATTTACAACTGCAGTTTTACAAGCATATATTCTTGTATTCATAATTTAGAAGTACAATCAAAGTTACAATAATCGGTAATGTAAATTTATTTGCATTAGTGTATCAGATTTTACACTCAAAATGTAAAGAAAAACAATGTAGCAATAAAGAGGAATTAGCGCAACTTTTATTATATACAGAGCAAATAACTTAGGTGGCATTTCATTTGCAACAGTTAATCCAACCAACCAAAATTGCACAACCTGACAACAAATTCTTGAAATAACGTCCCATTTAAAGGGTATTAACAGGTGCGCCTGCTAATAACTTCAGGTGTACCTAAACAATCATTCAGGGGAGTGAAACTGATACTGTAGTAAACGGTTCATTATCCGACTTCCCTTCCCCCCTGAACAATTGTTGTAGCTTCTCTGCATGTCACCTGCCATTCACAGTGTATAAAACCAGCTGCTGAAACTTCACTTTTAACTGCGGAAATCTCATAAACGGTTCTTTATATGAACTTTTGTTTTAATCTCGCTGTGGGGAATCACCACCAGACGTTTGTGACAGGGTGTTGTATAATTCGATGACCAAATTTGGAGGGGTGATAGTATGGGTGATTCTAAGCAAAGAACTTCATATGAACGCTAATTGAGATATGAGCAGAAATAAAAATGCCGCCACCAAATCAATATGTTAATAACGCAGGTTCTGCTATGCTTAGGATAATGAATTCCGGAGGAATAATAGGGTACATAAAACTAGGTATACCGTTAAAATTTGATCGAATTCCAACGAGTAGTTTCCGAGTTACGCAGTCAACATCTTAACACGTACTGATTAGTACTCGCATGTGAGCACTGTTACGATTTTGAATACGTAACTCGGAAACTACTCGTTGGAATACGATGAAATTTTAACCTTATTAACTTATTGATCTTGGTGGTGGCATTTTTATTTCTGTTCATATCTCAGTTAGCGTTCAAATTCGGACCCATGTTCATATGAAGTTTTTTTGCTTAGAATCACCCATACTACCACCCCTCCAAAGTTAGTCATCGAATCATTATACAACACTCTGTATAGCTTCAACCGGAGTTCAATTTAGGGAACAGTGATAAGGTTATTTGTTGTTGTTGTTGTTGTTGCTGTTGTTAGGAAGCTCTCAGCTCGAGTAAGGTGCATACAGAGGCATTGTCATGTGTATATGGCCCATCAACCTCCTTTCTTGTAAAATCTCAGATCGATCGTTTGCGTCTCACATTTCCCCTCAGTTGTCTCAAAATCTCACAAAGTTCCCAAATTCAGGCTTCAGATTCAGGGAAATTCTGAAAATCTCAGATTGTCAACAGACTGGAACAAATACTTTATACACAATTCTTCGAATGTCAAAAAAAATGTCAGTAATGACTTGCTGTTGCTACGAATTGGTGCACTTTTTTCTGTTGCGGAGAGGACAGCGTATTTTTCTGTTGCTGATTTGTTTCGGTGTTTAATCTGCAATTATGTTCAGCCCAAAGCAAAATTTACTGCTCCCTAGCATCCGCCATTTCGATAATCGCAGACACATGAACAAGCCGTGAAGAAATCAGCCGAATCTCGAAAATGTGTGAACTTATCAAGACACCAGTCGGCAGACTAATGGTTAAAAGTAGAGATCCTGTATAGATAGAGATTGGCAAATTAACTCCGTACCGCCATATGTATGCCAGTGCTTAATACAACATAAATCACTTGGATTATTATTTTAAATCAAATTCCTTGAATGCGAATATCGATTAAAATTTAATTGCCATTATTTTTGAATTTATTTTAAGCATATTTTATTCGGAAGTTGAATTTTTCACATTATTTATAAAAATCTTAATCACTTCAATGTTAAATATAAATTAATTAAGGATAATCCAAATCAAATCATTCAACGGATTTTAGCAATAATTCATATAGCAATAACTTTGAAATATTAACAAATCTGCGTTGAAATCCTATGCCTCCATGCAACTCAAAGGCATAAACATTACTGTCATGTACCATATGACTGGTAACAAGTTCGCCAGTCTCTATACAGGGTCTTAGTTAAAAGTAAAGCGCTCAATCTAGAATGTAATTTCAATTAATCTAAATTATAGGTAGTATCCGGTTAATTCAATACATTAACAAACTGAAGCTTTGCATTTCACAATTAACTCTTCTGTTAGGCTTTAGATTATCATTATATGCTGCCATGAAAAGAGATAAAAATTAATTTTTGATATCCGTCATTTAAGATCTGTTAAAAGTGCCACTATCATTATTTAAAACATTACCAATTCGTTTAAATAAATATATATGTGAAACAATGGTTTTACAATAAATTCGATTTAAACTGAAACCACGTTATTTAGTATTCTTTATCTATTTATGATCTATAATGAGTAATCATTATATTATACCTGGTCTAATGCAATTCCCTTATTCGTCATCAACGACAATTGGCTTTTTGGGAGTATTTTCCCCAAGCCACTTGGGTACTTTTCCTTTCTTTTCCTGGAAGGATGTCAGGCGATCCTCCCAGACCTTCTCAATAGCGGCAGATGCTTGTGCCTCGAAGCCCTAAAGGAAAATAAATTTTTCCACCTTTTAATTACTGGAAATTATAAATAATCTTAAGATGAACATACATTTCATCCACAGAAGTGGATCTCACTGAGATTGTAATAAACAACGGGAAACTGTCAAGAATACTTACGCCATCAAATAGACCTTTCTTGTCTCCATAAGTCCTGCGGTCAATGCGGCGTTCATATTTGCTGGCTACTTGGAGTTTAGGCTAGATTATAATTAAAGCGAATTATAATTAGCTAAATAAAACAATCTTGATTATGCAGTATTAAGAGAAATATAAATAAGAACTTACAGGATGTTTTCCCGTTAAAGCCCTGTCGGAGAAAATTAATAAATTAGTCAATTAGTAAACCTCAGTTGATGTTCAAGATATGTAAATAAAAAATAAGTTCTAATAAGTCTATTCGAGTACTAAATGGCTTACTCAGGGTCTAAACCTTTCTTCATAGCCTTGTTTCTGTTGATTTGTCTCTGTCGCTCAGACAGTTCTTTTAACTGAAATAAGATGAAGCAAATACGTTTCTTGCTTAATTAAAAGAATTCCTAAACCTAAAGAGAAAATTTCATTCTGCAAATGGAAAGACAAATTGAGGTCGATTTACATCGTAATCTTGTCTTTTCTGTCTTTCTTCCAGATCGTATTTTTCCGTTTCTAGTTTGATGATTAGTTCCCACAATTCCTTGGCCTTCTCTTTGAGTTTGTCCATGTCTAATCCTTCGATTTCCAAAGGCTTCACACGGAAGGAGAGAGAGATCTTTTTATCTTCTGCCAACTGCTCTTTTGTCTTGCCCATCTCGCCTCGAGCGGCAGCCACGTTCATCAACTACAGGAAAAAGAGAAATATAGAAAAATAGAAAATGAAAATAAATACAGGAATCGATTGTAGGCCTACATAAATTCGCGTAATTTTGAGGTTCTTTTTTCGAAAAAGCAGTATGTAGAATGGAAAATAGGCATTCAAACCTTGTCCATAGCAGTGTTACCGACGGCTGCTCCTGGACCACCATCATCTCTCTTTTGGATGACGAAGTTGGGCTTGATCTCCATCTGCTTCTGGCTCTCCAGGGCATGCAACATGGCTTGACGTTTCTTTTCAGCCTCCTCGAGACGCCTCCTCTTCTCCTCTTGCTCTCGTGCTCTTTTCTCTTCCTATCCGACAACCAATATTCATCAAATTTAGTGTCATTAATTTAATCATAAACTTTGATATTAGCAGGGCAAACGACTTACCAGTTCCCTCTGTCTCTGCTCCTCCTCTCGCCTCTTCTTTTCAATCATAGCAGCATTTTCTTGTTCACGCAGGGCTTTGCGCTTGCTCTGAAAATATTAAAATTGTAGAATGAAGTGAAAATTCTCGTAGATGATCAATAAAATATCACCATTGGACTAAATATCATTTGAAATCCCACTAATTCAAATACGTTGAGGTAGATATACGATAAAGTAGAAAACGAACAGAAATGTAAAACCTCAACAATTTCTATTATTTTTTTATAATTTGAATTTTAAATTCATTCTTTGACATTAAAATACTGCCAAAGTTTTAGACGTGATGTTTACCTGTTTTTCCTTGAGCACGCGTAACTCTTCTTCCTCGACGGCTCTTTGCGCTCTCCATTGTGCAATGTATTCCTTCCACTGGTCCTCGTCCTCAAGTTTCTTTTTGGAGAATTTTTCCTATTTTTTCCATAACATAAATCAAGCAAGCGTAATTCATAAATAACTAAGCATGATTCTACAATTATAATTCAAATCCAAAATAAATTCGTTAAGATGATTTTAATTCGGACCAGCCAAACGGAGAAAAATGTTGAGATTGTGAGTTTTTACCTCCAAAATTAATTCGGCCTCGGACTTCTGTGGTTCCGGAGGAGGTGCTGGTCTAAGTATATTAAAAAGATAAAAGTTAAGAGAGTTAAAGTTCGATGCTGAGAAGAATTCATGATGTAATTAATCACGTCATTCCATAAAATCAAACGGCCACACTGTTAGTGAGACGATGACAAGTTTTCACGAGAAGTATACTGAAACCGCCAGTGGCCATCATCAGACAACTGCGGTCTCGTAACCCTCGATTGACCATTCCCGTTCGCGATCAAAAATTCAGCAAACAATACAACCGTGTTTGCATTAAAAAAGAAAAATTATTTTTAAAATAATTCACAAAAATTAAGAAAAAATTGTTTTGCAAAAACTTCTTAAATTTTATCGGGGAAAATTATCATAAATAATTAAACAAAAAAAAAATAATCAAGATTTTCAGATAAAAAAAGTAAAGCAAAATTCCTACCATTTGGGATTTTTTTTTAAATGAAATAAGAAAACCGTTCACATAAGAAAATTCTTATGTGCTGTCGTTTATCCATTCCAATATTTGATATTTAATTTAATATTCATGGAATACTTTTATTGAAAAACTCTAGTTAAATAATCTTGCTGGCAATATGGATAAATTATTTTCATCTTTAATGTGAACAGTTTTTTTTCACCTGACCGTAGGCGAAACGAGAAAGGCGAAACGTCATCTCCATGCTTGTCATTCGACATGAGCATTCGAAATAATAATAATAAAAAAAAAAAAACTCTCTTCTTGATTATTTCATTAAGAATCAATACTTTATGAACAAAAATAAAACAAAAATTTTTTTAATAAAAAGTCATAAAAATAAAAATTAAAAAAAACACGCTTAGGGTGATGACATGCATTTTTATGCAAGCGTCTTAAAAATAAAATCAAAAAGTAGCACAAAAAGTGGACACAAAAATCATGCCGCAATCAAAAATCAGAGGGGAAAATAAAATACAAAATTTAAAAAAAATATTAATATCTCGCCAGTTGACACTTTAATGAAATCAAAAATATGGTAACGCAAGTCATCAGAAAAACGAAAAGAAAAATAAGGGCAAAAGAACCATGGAATATCAATATCACTGCAACATCTGGAAGGAGAAAAACCAAGTGAAGTTGTCCAAACACTAAAAATGAAGGGCGAATTGGAATAGAGGCCAAGATAAATGATGCATAATACAAACACATTTAATGATAAATTCGAGATGTAGTTGGAGCCAAAAACTGTGGACGAAATGCAACAAGGACGACATGAAACCGCTGATCCACATAAGATTTTTATTCAGACGTATACGCATTTCGGCAGCCACGCTGCCTTCTTCATCGTACCCGTTCTGATCAATTCCTCTGTATACGCTGAAGAAGGCAGCGATGGCTGCCGAAATGCGCATACGTCTGAATAAAAAACTTATTCAGTGGTTTCCTGTCGTCATTGTCATCATTAATGATAAATTGTTTAAAGAATAAAGTAAACGGTATATATAACTCAAAAAGCAAAGTAAAGTTTAAAAAAATAGCCAGTTAGTTTAATCCTGTGGCTTGTTGTTTATCTTAACCTCTGAATAAAATAAGCATGCAAAAATGAGGAAAATTATAAAACATGAACTCAACTAAAACACTTATGACACTCAGTCAATTTATTCATTAAAAAAACATTATTAATATAAAAACGTCTCCTAGATTAAAAAAAAGTGAAAAATTGTCAAATCCTATTTCTAGGCAAATCCCCTTGATTTAGAAAATCTTCGCCGATGGTTTTAGATTAGTTATCAAGAAATATTTCTTTATATATTTTGGGATATTTTTCAGTGAAAAGATATTTGGCTTACTTTGGAATGTTTCATAACTGTTTTTTTTTTGTTTTTTTTTTCATTTTTACCCCTGATTATTTAATGTCTATTCTGAAATATGAAGAGATCATAAACTCGAAAAGTTCGTCCAATAAATTGTCATTGCAGAAAGATCGTAGATTACAGTTTTTTACTTTTTTTTATTATCGTCTAGGAGCGACATTATTGAAGAGCAAATAAGTAACACCAACGGGAGCAACGACGATCGAGGCTAGAGAAAATCGTGCAAATCATTAGCAAATTCTATCTTCTAGTTTTAAAAAGAAAATATTCTGAAAAAAATTGTCATACCAAATAAGAATAGGCAATGACAAAGCTGCAAGGCTACTGGTTTTGCAGAAAATTTTATCTTCCCACAAGAAAACCCCCTGATAATTTCGTTCATAAAGATTTTATAAGCTGAAAATTATGAAATGATCCGTAAAAAATGCATCCTTCACCATGATGCTTTCCACTGCTTTACTTATGGTCTTCTGAATACACTTGTTAACGCCGCGTTTCGAATTTCAAATTTCTTCCTTGAATAATTCCGATTATATAAAAACCGAGCTCTTATCTCATTCCTTTTAACGTAGATTGTCGGACTCGTTAAGAGTATCTAGTTCAGAATATTTAACAAACTAGAAGATACGTTCTTTTATCTCTGAAAAACAAACACAAAATTTTTATACACTAATATTAGTAACGAAACAATAACGCACACATCGCGGTCATGGTCAATGAAAAATTCTTGGGCGAAAAACGCGCAATAAATATTAACCGGTTAAATTAAAAAAAAATAATTTCAATAAAGAACGCAATAATAATAATAATAATAATAATAATAATAATAATTTTGAAATTACGAACGTGAGCATTTCCAGTAATTCGTAAGAAGGATTTAAAGAAAAAACGCTTTCCGGATGAATGAATGAATGCTGAAGCTAGTTTCTTCATTTATTTTAAAGTTTAGAAGCATTCAGCATTAAAACACGCTAAAATTTATTTTCAAGATAGATAAGTAAAGAGCAAAAATTAATTGTATATTTACCCGAAATGAGCCTTTATAAATTAAAAAAAAAACCGAATAGAAGTGATCGTTATATAAGATAAAAATTTAAACTGGTTCAAAAATGATACTCCGAAATATTGTTTAAATTATAGGAATTATTTAAATTTATTCATATTAATTGCTTAGCCACCCCTATGTAATTTAGAGATCTTTGTTTAAATATTAAAAATTTAAAGATAAAAAAAAAACAAAAAAGAAAACGAATCTCGTGCAAAAAAATGCATGAAATCCAAAAAATAAAAATAAAATTATAAAAGGTTTCAAAACAAAAAGGAAAAGTGACATACACTCTAGGGAAAGAAACCCAAAAAATTCCAGAGTAATAAATTATTCATGCAAATAAAAAAAAAAATTAAATGAACGCAGAAAAACTATTTAAGCAGTATAAAAAAGAAATTTGTCATATTGTCCAGAATATTTGAAATGCATAAATTCTTAAATTCTGAGATTCTTATGATATTAATTTTTTTTAAATCTTCGGCTCACCTTTTTATTTTTAACAAAATTTATTCATCAGTTTTGGATGCTATATTGAGATTCATATGATTTCATAATCGTTAACGGAATAAAAAAATGTGTCCGTGTTAAAAACCATTAATAAAATGATTCTATGAATTAGTCTTCTATGAATTCAAAATAAGAAATTTTCATTAACTTTTTCCCATTTTAAGACAAGTCATCTTATTTAAAAATAACTGAGCATTGAGTTTATATGATAACTTTAAAAGTTATCTAATAATTTAAGAGTAAATGTTTAAAATATACGTATTTGATCAACTGTGAAGCAACATTTCAATGTACTCAACATTGATATATTATTCTAAAGGGATTTAAATGGCTCTTATCCATAACTGAATCGGCAATAAATAATTCATTGCCTTTCATTTTATTTAGATATGTATTTAATCTTTCAAGTTGTCATTTGTATTTAGGTTTAAAAAAATATTTGATTGTTAAATAGTAAAAAGCCGTCATTGTTATTTGAAACAGTTAAGAGGTAAAGCTTCAAATATTCTGCCACCTTCGTTTATAAGTAGAATTTGAATTTTTTAAAATACTTATCAGAAATTTTAAATCTTTTTTTATATTTTTTCTATATTTACGTTAGTGTTATTTACAAAAAAAAATTCAAAAAAACTTTAGTTAACAAAGTCTATTTAATAAAAACACAAAATTTTATAAAATTCATTTAAAAAATATAAATCACGAGCATGCTGAAAAAAGTAGAGACTCTGATTGCTCCTTATCATTTATACTGTAGTAAATTGATCAAAAAATTCTCATTTTCATTCATTTATATTTAATCAAATGAGTCAATTGTATTTCAAAAATAGCCAGAGTCTCTATGTATATAGGAAATTTACACAGGTAAGGAGTAAAATGTTAAAGAGATATTTAGAAGAAGAAAAAAAAAACACAAAAAAAAAGGAAATTAAATAAATATAAATTCAAAAATAATCTATTTCAAAAAGAAAAAAAAAATATCACACCGCGAATCAAAACAGGAACAAAAAAAAAAAAAATTACGGAATTCAGAGCAAGCGCGGTATTCGGAAACACAATAATATTGAACATGCGCAAACACAAATACTTAAAAACACGGAGCAGGTAAAGTTCGTCGACCCCAGGCGGCTTTACTCACTTTGGTGGGGGCTTCTTTTCCTCCACTCTACAAAGAAAGAAAAAAGAATGAATCAAAAGAGGTTATATTAAAAGTTGTGAAGTGGTATCGGCAGTGCATTACAGGCTCGATGCGGCCTTTAGAGCCAGAATCAGGGCAAACGGGGGCTCTGACACTCAGCTTGCCTCTACTGATCCTCCGTTTTCAGATAAAACTTTGTTTAGCTTTTTATTTTTTATCTGGTTAGTAGCTTTTAGAGTTTTAATAAGGATCATGTTTTTTTTATTTTATTATTTATTCATTGCATTCATGTTTTAAATGTTTTAGCCCATAAATATTGGGATTGTGTTGATGCCAAACTGAATGAACATTTAATCAGCTAAAGTTTTTATTTTAGAATAATATTAAGCTATTCTCTTAAAAATTAATAAATGAGTAAAATTTTTAAAATTATGGAACTTCCAACGTATTCATTCAACAGAAACTTAAACCAATCCTTTAACCGTTGAATGAAAAATAACGCCATCGAAAACTATCCTAATAAGTGATAGTAACTTGTAATCCTCCAACATTTCATTTAGCGTTGTAGATTCTTCTCCGAAGTTCTGAGAAGTTTTCTATTACATTTGATCGTAGATAGCCAATTAAGAGATCTTAACTGAGAATCTCAGTTAAGATTTGGGTTTAACTGATAATTTGACCATCTGAACCAGTGTATGTTAAAATCAATTTCATAATTCCAATCGGAGCTATTTTACGCCTTTGCAAACTCAGCATTTGTCTATGGCTAATTAGAATGTACTTAAAAAAGCGGGTTTCATAAAAGAGCACAGCAAAATTTTTATCAAAATACAAAAAATTTATTTGCTTTCATCTTTCTCAACATTACAACAATTGAAGGCATTGTTTTTCATTCAGTTTCTTATAATTTAAAACTTAATTTATTAAAAAAATGTAAAAATATGAAGCAAAAAATTTCTAAAGAGTGCTATCAAAAACCTTTTTAGAACTCACGGTCATTTTGAAACACTCCTTGAGTATTAACAAAAAGTAAAAAAGAAAAAAAAAATAAATAAAAGTTTGGGTGAATAATGTCAAAAACTATGTCAAAAAATTTTCAAAAAATGCTTATAAATGAAAAACGATTTGTTTGCAATAGGAAAAAAGGTAAAACAATCAAAATAATGGGAGATGGGGGAAGTGTAAAAGAAAAATAGCATTTGCAAACAGACATGCACTGAAAAAAATTATTGAAAATTAAAAAAAAAAAAAAAAAAAAACTTGCAAAAATTTATTAAAAACTTTGTCGCAAATCAGACGTTAAAGTGATAACACAAAAAAATATATTTAAAACACAAAAAAATACTTCAACTATATCTCAAAGGTACAAAAAAGAGATGATTGTTAAGTAAGATATGTTTTAAGGGATGAAGGGAATTTAAGTAACCTGTTCTTATTGTGTTGCGAAAAATTTAATGCTCATTATTAAGGTTAATTGTTTAGTATTTGCATTTTAAAAGGGAAATTTAATTAATTTGGAAGAGAAGTTAAATTTTCTCATTTTTAAGGTGTTCAATTGTCTTGAATTTTTGACAAATGTTTGTGCAATTCTTAGGAAATTCTAATTAAGCTCAGATTTTTTTTTTCTTTAAAGAATTTTGATATTAATCAATTTTTTTATCCAATTACCGAATTATGACTTATCCAAAAGATGTTATATCATTAAATAATAATCCACTTATTAATTGATTGATGTTATTAGTATGAAAAACTTAGTGTCAAACTTAAGCTTAGAGTAATGATTGTAAAATTTGTGAGGTGTGAAATTTATTTTTGTTGATGACATCTAAAGGACATGTAGGGAGCACAGGTCCACAAAACAGATTTTCCACCTATATCACAAGTGAAATCCTAATAAAAGAGGGAGAAAGAATTTCAGTTATAATGGGTAAACTCTCTTGCAGTCGTAGAAAATACGGACACCTGAAATGGAGAACGAGTTGGCAAAACATGAAATATTGAAGATCGTATAGCAGCAACAGCTTAACCAGGTGACGGAAAGAGAAAAAAAATACAGTCGCAGGACGTGGGTTGAAAGAACAAATGGAAGATGGTGTACAAAATGACGAGAAAAAAATCAACAGAGATAAAGCTTAGTCAACTGAGATGCAAAATTAGATAATCACAAGGGGATAAAGTAAAAAGAATGTTTTTGAGGATAGGAATGGAAACGGAAAAAGGACAGAATAGAAAATTCTCCCCGTAATAGAAATGTTTAGAAAAGACAGAGAAGGGAAACCCAAAAAGGGACAATCTGAGCATAGATTTAAATATCTGTATATAATTGCGGAAAAATTATTTTTTTAAATGAAAAGAATAAAAACAGTAGATATTTATAAGTGGTCAGAGTAGCATTACAAGAAATAAAAAACGACAGTTAGGTTAAGTTCAGATTTTCAAAAATGCATTAACGAGTGTAAAAGGATCAAACATCACACAAAAAAATTAAAAAAAAAAGAAGGCGGAAAGATGTTTTACACACAAAAAAAAAAATTAGGCAGTAAAAAAAATGCCGGAACAAAGTTGTTTATTGCAAAGTGAAATAAAAAACATGTAAGGGATAAATGATAATTTTAGAAGCGCTTGGCAAGAAATTCTCGATTTGAATGGGATATTTAAACAAATGATAGCGTAAACGATGTTAATAGAACGAGAAGACTTAGTTAGTCTACATGAAGTTGAAATATCTTATACATAGTTAAGGAAATTTCTAAAAGCTTCGAAGCAGTTGCGTCAACGTTATCAAATTTCAAATATCTGCATTTGAAACGTATCATAAGTAGATTGAGAACTGGATTAATAGGCAATTTTAAGCAAGTTAATAGGGAACTGAAACTTTGTTCCGGCCGTTGTTTAAATGTTGTTTATTTTAAGTAAAGACAAAATTTATAGTGGCAAGCAGTCACACGCAAAAAAAAAAAAAATCAAAAATCAAAAACGTATAAATAAATTTAACTTTGACCAACTTTTATTATGACTCAATTTTTTAAACTTCAGCAACGTCTGAAAGATCTCAATCTTTAAGCAAGTTAATTTCTAGACAGCTGTCTAATGTATCTTTATGTATGTAAATTTTTATATCATTCAATAGGATTGTGATTGATGCTTTAATGTTAATATTATATAAAAATTTTTGAAGTTGGCCAAGTGAATTTATTTATTTTTTTCAAACTTCAACCCGTGATCTCAGTGACAAAAAGACTTGCCTCTTCTGTTGTTCCTGTTCCTCTCTTTAAAGAAGTGCCACATTTATGTGATGGAAGGGTTAGAATTTTTGGAAAGGATGATGTAAAATAAGAAAAAAAATGAAAATAAATTTAAAGATATCTGAACTCGTTTGGACGGTTTCAGTTTTTTTTAATTAATTAAAAAACAAAGGAGAAGGGGAGTAAAAGATTTTCCATAAAGGAATTAAAAAAAAATTGTTGCCGTTGAAAATCTCTTTTGGATTTCTCTTAATTAAGAAAGTTTAAAGCGTGGTTAAAATTAATAAAATTGATATAAAATTAAAGGCTTGCTTTCTTTAGACACATGATAATATTAATTTATTCGAAATTTAAATTTTATGCTCTTGTTAAGAATATGAGTAAAAGCAAATATAAAATACTCTATTAACTAGGCGAAAGAGCAAATATTTTATAATAAATTTTTGTTAATCGATTAAAAAGCAGACTAAATATTCTTAATAATAAAAAGTCTAAAATATTCTATTCGTAAAGGATAAATTTAAAGCAAATTTTAAAAAAAGCCATTAATAGGAATGATTAAAGCTTTAAGAACTGAAGACGATTAAAATTTAATTAAAAAAAAAAAGCTAAGGAGAAAAATAACTTGAAGTTATATCAAATCTACTTTAATTTAATCTTTTGAAATTTAAAAGAATGATTTTACATTCAAGGTAAGAATATTGTAGTTGACATATCACTGGATGATAAACTCTGAGAACTTGATTTAACTTCAGTTGTGATTAGATGTAAGTGCTTTAAAGTCTAGCAAGATATAATATGTTTGGATTTTATTAAACACCACACAAAAAGGCCCGTGTTCTTTCAACTTCATCCGTCAGAACGAGAAAATTTTCTGACTAAAAATTTTGCATGTCATTATTTCCCATTATTAAAAAATAATCCACTGGAAAAAATGTACTCTTCGAAGGGGTGTAGATGCGCATATTATTCTTATTTCTATCAGAACCTACTCACAGCTTATGAAGTATATTAAGATACTAGAGAAGAAACTGGAATACGTACTGCTTCCTGTAATTAAAGAAAAAAATTAAGAAAAAAATAATTACCAAGAGATGAGAAGGATAGAAAATTAAAAAAAATATTTTCTAATTAAAAATGATTGTTTCTTGGAAATAAGAAATTATCAGATTCATTTCATAGCCTCTAAAATCTTTGAAAATATATTTACAAAAAATAATAATTATATATAAAAACTGAATAAATACTGTAGAATTAATTACTGTAGATATGAACAAAAATAAAGAAATATGCACTTACTCGACTTCTTCCCTGGAAAGGTAATGGAGAAAAAAAAAAGAATAAGTACCAATGCAGAAGCAAAATGTCTCCTATTGGTCTACTGGACTAATGGAATTGGAGGAAACGGTGACGCAAAACACGGGGTTAAAAACAACGGAATTTAGGGTTAACATCACACGAAGTACAAATGCACGCAAAATTCAACAAAACAAAACAGAAATAAAGAAAATAAAAATCACGCACACTTACTGATGATAACACAAAATCGCATTTAAATAATTGAATATTTCTCAGCTCCAACAAAAAATAATAATTTTACAACATAAATAATAACAATAATAATAATAATAATAATAATGGTATTAGAATCGGACCAAAATGGAGGCTAATACAAATAGAGGGTTTTAATTCAAAGTTAGATGACTGAAAGAAATTGATTACTATAGCTTTCTATATGTGCATTCCCACAAAGATCGTTACAGTCTTAACAATTTTAAGACACGACATAAAATAACAAAATCCACCCATCTATTAACATGTGTAACGAGGTAAAAACAGGCTTAATTTAAGGGAAAAATTTTGTTGGCACGCAGTGAAAGTTAACATTTAAAAACAAACGAGAAATCACAAATTGGTTTAAACACAGGATGAACAGAGGTGGTTTATAATATTAAAGTAATAAAATACTATTCATTGTTTAAGACAGTAAAGTATATATAATAATTAACATCGAAATTATAATGTAATACTATTTATTATTTTTATAATTAATCGATTAATTATAAGCTTTACAAGTGAAGTAAAGTTAAAATTTTTACTATTATTGCGTTAAAATTCATTAACTTACAAACATGAAAACAGATAACAAAAAATTGTATTATATACATAAGAAAGAATTAACTTTCAGTTCAGGGCCAATATGAGTACCAATTTACAAATACAGTATATTCACACAAAATGTACATTTGAGGTCTAAGTAAGCCTTGCATGTTAGCCTAAGTCAGTAAATATTACGATTGTGACTGTTTATATTATATAATCTTTTTAATATAACTGTTAACAGAAATATATATTCTGAGCATTTTATATGTATATTTATATACATAAAGTAAGAAAATTTTCTTTATTGGTTTCTGTAAAATATTCCCAAAATGGATATTGCAACAGTGTTAAATGAAATGTACTTTGTGTTGCATTCGATAATTCCATTCGTTTCAATGAATTTATATGCGACTAGTATAGAAAACGGATGGATTGATTGGATAAAATTTGAGTAAGTATTTTACAGTAATGAATAATGTGGCGTAATAATTCTAGTGGTTGGTCACATGCGAATAATTGCGCTGTGTAAACAGACGGAAATGGCTACAACCATTTCCACAACAAACATTTTTATGTGTATGAACAGAGTTTGGATACATATCTACAATCTACAAATGATTAATGCACAAATAATTTAATTCGAATTTATTAATGCACTCGAATAGAAAATCATCATATTTAAATTTTCATTTGCCTTTATCTATAGTTAATCCAACCGAAATTAAGTAAAACGTCGAAATGGTTCTTAAGGTTGGATTTCCTATTCGATGATTTTAAAAAAAAGCACACACATTTTTGAGTTGTTTTTTTTTCTATTTAGTTTCTTGTTAGTGTTAATGTAGTTTGGCAAAATAATGTGCCAGTATCGAAGAATCAAACATTTCTTCGAACCACAAAAACACAGAAATAACATTAAAGTCCGGGGAAGGCTTCTTACCCTTTGACATCTGTGTTGAGTCTCTTAAGTCGGTACTAGACCCAGTGATTAAAAAAAAAAGGAAATTTCGAAGTAAAAAAGCGTGTTAAGAAGATTTTCATTGAATACTTACTCCTCCTCTTCGTACTCCTCCTCACTGGAATGATTACAAAAATATTCGAAATTAGTCATATGATATTAAATGACAAAGCATCAATTATTGTATTATTTATTATTCAGAATATTTAAAATGTAAAAATGTAACTGTTAATGTAAATGCTATTACGTATTATCCAAATATGTATCTTTATCTAATTATGTTCTTGCAAATTTCTCGAATAGGACCATGAACCAACATAATATTTTTAAATTAAGTGAAGAAATGGACATTTGAAGATAAGGTAGACGTGTTGTTATTTAAAAATTTAATTTAATTTTTAAAATTTTCTTCAATAAGAAAAGGCTGCTGAAAGCTAAGGAGATGCCTTCTAGCAACAACATTTTTCAAAGAACATATAAATCTAGCAACAATAAAATATAACCGAATGGTAAATAGCAATTTTCATCATACAAAACGGCTTAGATTCAAGGTAGATAGTATTTCAATTGATCGATTGAAGGCGATGATTATTTTTAAGATTGACTGTGTTCATTGTTCCATAGAAGTTTAGAGTTGCTAATATTTTATATTTATTTCACTGGTGAAACGTGCTCTTAATAGTATAAACAATTTGTACTAGAAACGTACTCTATTATGCAGAAGAGATAAAAAAAATCATTTTTACTTTCACCTTCAACAATGTTGTATTGTAAAGCGTCCATTGATTTCGCTAAGAAATACAATACTATGACAATCCATTATCTGATTTAAAAAAATCTCTGTTTGGCATCTCTGTCAATGGTTATCTTATATTTGACGAGAACTGCATTCGCCACTCTTAGCTTATCATCCAAAAAATTTAGTCTGGATTGAAATTAGTGTGAGAGCACAGTTCTTGTATTAAAAAAACACTTTTTAAAATTCCATTACTTATTGTAAGTTAGCTTTGTTATAATAGTAAACTATGCTGTAGATGCTCACTTTCTGAAGCTTCACTGCTTCGCTTTTCTTTGAATTTTAAAAGTAACTTCTTGAGCAATACACGAGATAAAACTTGCAGCCTTGTTCTTGTTCAAGAAATTCCTGTTTTCTAACATCTCAGCTTATTCCACGAAACACTTTGTTCATCTTCACATGTTATACATTTATTACAGGGTTCAATTGCCTTGGAGTGACAATTTTGTATGGTAATATTTTGAATTCTTTTATAAAATTAGTCCAAAAATGTTTGTTTGGTTTATTAATTCATTCTTGTAATTAACGAATTACATGATTGTCTTTGAATCCAGATAACATAAAGAACACGACAGTACGTTCCATTTCATAAATTTCAGATAACATATTACATCTGAATACACCCTGGACAGAAATTCCTGTTAAACCACGAAGCAAAATTCTGTGCATAGTAATATTTTGTAAGGCGCAATTATTGTATGTTGGATTCGATCACGAAATAGTTTTCGAATGCCATCAATCTGTTATTAATTTGTTTTGATTTGTATGTGGGAATCATTTATTTATCAACTGTTTGATTTTTTTTTTCTCATAAGATTTGTAAGAATTACTCACCTGTATTCTGCTTCTTCGTCAGACATGGTTATAAAGTTGAGTTAAAAAAACTGAAATTAGAAAAACAATAAAAGATTTTTAAGCGGGAATCCTTCTCTGAAGAATCACGATTACTAATGATTTGGAAGAGAAAGTCTCACTGTTATATCAAACTAAACTCTGTTGCGATTGCGCATGTGTGATATTTTTAGCTGTATCAATGTTGCTGGAAAATAGTTAATGGCGTCTTTCACGACAAGCACTTCAGTGTGCCGGGTAGCTGAAGGACAGGGGGGGGGGGAGGGATTGGGACTCGGAAGTCAGTCAATCAAACGGCTTATTTGTTGGCCATTGTACAAGCATTATGTAATAAGGGAGGACGAGAAAAACGATCCAGACCGGAGAAAATGTGGCTTCCAACCAATCAATTCCATTATGTCTTCCATTTAAAAGTAACATTGTACAATATTACTCTCTTGTGTTTCAATTTGGACTTCTTGGACTTCCCTCTAGTAGCAAAGTTCTTTTCTCCGTTTAATAAACTGTAACGTTATGGAGAATTTTTTAGAAAATTCAGGATTGAAACATCTCACTTGATTGCTGAACATATCGACTTTCATGGGATAAGATCTTGTATTCTTGACTGTTAATCAAACTACTTATGCAAATAGGATCATTGTAAAAGAAATGGAAAAATTAATTAAAATAATGCTCCAATGATATTTTTGAATATTTAATTTTAACAATTGTAATGAAAATATAAAACTCATTCTAACTCTAATCAAGGAAAGATCTACGGCGCATGAGCAAGCTAATAATAGATACACAATTCTTATCTAAATACTGTGTAAAATTTTAAAAGATAATCTAACACCAAATGAACTTGAAATCACTGTACTTCTCGGTTTGATAAAATCTTGGATGCTCTATGCAAGCAGAAATAAGAATTCTAACAAAATTACAATAAGATAATATACTTCTTCAAGCTGAAATGGTATTAAATGTATTTACAAAGCAAACGTTCTTGATGGTTCTTGCACTAGCTGGATGAAGAGATGGATGTTGGTGACTATTTATAGAAAACGAGCTGCTGAACAGGAGTCGCTCTCGTCCTCGTTTTTTGCACGTCACTAATCTTCCTGCACACGGAAGAATTTTTATACATTAGCACTAAAACCAGTTTATATAAGTCGTCGCTAGATTTGTTCGATCTTAGGATTTCTTAATTCAAATGCATTGATCGATTTCTAGAGTAATTGGTCATGTAGCACTCAGATGAACCACGTTCTTCCTATTTTATTAAATTTATAGCTTGATAAAATCCAAGTTTTTATAATGCTATTTTATAAATTTCATGTTTAGTAGCGACGTCGGATTGTTTTAAAAGTTTTCTTCCTTGTGCCGGTCCCATCCCCTCCGTGTTCTTTTGTAATGCTCCCCCTAATAAGCTTATTTTTATTAAAAAAAAACCAGATCTTATTCATTTTCAGCGGATAATGTCTGTAGAATATTAGGCTCAAAGCTAATAGGAAACGAGCAATACTTACCGCGAAAGAGAACCCTCAAGGGGCGAGAATTGCTACGCTTGTCTAGTAGGAGAAACGCTAATACCCAAGCGCAGAGTAGACGGGCTGAGCGCTACTGCTACGAAGAAACCGAAGAGAAGCCCTTGTAGGTGAGCCTACCGACAGCAACGCCCTCTCGAGAACACGGCCAAATAACTATAAATAGAAGGATCTTTTGGGCTGCAACAGAATCCATTGCCAAATGCTTGGGATGCTGCGATTGAAGCCCAGCTTGCAGGGCGATTACTAAATGAGTCACTCTCAGTCGGATTTCTTACTCCGTTTCCTTGTGGAAACGGGAGGGAAAAAGTCGTATAGCGCGTTGTAGCCTACCCATCCCTCCTCTAAGGTTGTAGCTGATTTTTAGGAATTTTACACTATGATGATAGTTCAAATACACATGAAAATACTAATTTTTGCTGTTGTGATTTAATGGAGTGAAAAACAGATGCATCTGAGGGATGAACGAAAATTTAAAAAGAAGCGAACTCTGTAAAAAGCGATGCAAAACATTCACTATGTATTGCTAATTCATTGTCACTTTTTTTTATTTTTTATTTTTTTTTTACTCGAATAAATCGTTTATTGTTTAAAGCAGCTAAAGACCCGTTAATATCGTTTTCTGATCTAGTGAATGGTCCCCGTTCGGAAAGAAGAGGAAAAGACTAAAATGAACAAGCTTCTCCCTTGTGAATATATCTGCGATAAACTAAATCGTGTCATACTTTAACTTTAAAAAAAATTGAAGATTCATTTTCAAGAGTTTCAATTTGAATTACTGAAACAGCTTTATTAAAAAAAAAAAAAAATAGCAGTTTTTGCTCTTTATTCACTTTTTATTTCATTAGCATAGCTGCGGCAAACAGGTAGGAAGAAGAAGCGATTTCCCAATTAAAAGTTTAAAAAAATAAAGTTAAAAAAATGAGGGAGCTGCAAAGGAGAAGCGAATCAAAAGCTCGTCTTTACACCCTTCCCGTGTTTAGTATCGTCCCATTTCCTGGGAAGAAAGTCGCTCAGAATAAACGCAGCATTTCTGCTCTCACTTATCTCTCCACCAAATATAGCCACGATGATATCCGAAACCACATGTCCACATCCGGGGCCTTCACCACGAAACTCGGTTGCCTAGAGACGAGAATTTGGAACGAAAGACCGGAAGTTGGTTAGCACTTTTCTTGTGGAGAACCGTGCGCGCGTGATGTTTCCTTCAAACAAAAACGACTCCCGAGAACAACCATTTTTATTACGTTTCCTTTTAAAGGAACTTTGAGTTAGTTTGTTTGTTTGTTTTTTAATTCTCACGCATTTTCAACGGTGATAATTCACATTAAAACTGACTTTCGCATATTTTATTTGTTTAAATAATAATTCAAAAGAGAGAGGGAGGGAGGGAAGGAATCGTGAAATGAAGGTGGGCGTCTCTGAAGTGCAGCCGTGCATTGCATCTAATCTCATCTTCCTTTTCAACTGATTGAGAAGACCTTTAAATAACACACATCATTCAAGGAGCTGATATGAAACTTCAGTCGTAAAGATGAAGTTAGGATAGGAACACGTTTACTTTACTTTTTTTGACGACACTTAGCAGCGCCTGGATTTTAAGCTGTCTAGCAAAATGAAATTAATCTGAGACGCCATCATGTTATTTACGAATTTCTTCGAGAAATTTTAATTTTGCTTTATATTACTTGAGAGAGTTTTAAATTGTACGACACAGACACTTTTCAATTTAATAATCTTAAAATAGATCGAACTTTCATGTTAAAGAATTTAACCCATCATATCAGTCTTAACATAACAAAATAATATTATGAAAAAAATAGTTTTAGTTTTTTAAACTTATTATGAAAATATAATCCACGGCACTTAATCCACAAATTTTGTATCTCCATTTTCCTAATCGTATCCGAAATATATCCTTTAAGCAGACAGTTTGATGTTACTTCAATGTCCTTCAAATATATCTTTTTTCCGTTTGATCGATGTAGTTTCTTTTTTTTTTTTTTTTAATTTAAACCATTCTTAAAGTAAATGCGTATCGACTTTTTGGCAAAATCGATGTACAAATTGCCAGTGCATTTTTGTGCTGGTGCCTCGTGGAACAACAAAAAAATAATGCTATATCAGTTTTGTTTACATTCAAAACAAAAATAAAATCAAGCCCTCGATGTAGTTCGAATTCCATAGCCATCAATTAATACTCAGGACGGCTATGAAGGGTTCTTTGTTAATTCCTCGGGGAGGGGGGTGGGACTCAAAAACTGAGCGAGCGGTATAAAATAGAACTCCTATCCGCGGGTCGAAGCCACACTGATCCAGTGCTCCAGAAAAGCAAACGAACAAAAAGAGAGAGACGCCTGCAATACACAAGGTGTTCTCACCATCACAAGTTAAATATAGAATTAAATATACCCCCCTTTCATTCATTCCTTTCTAATAATAAGAAAAATTTTAAATGATCTGGCGATCGGATTTTTTCCCTTCACTTGTCTAAATAAAACATTGTTAACGATTTAAGTGGGCTTGTTAACAGGTTTGGATTGACCTTGATTTGGCTAACTGCTTGATTAAAAAAAACAATAAACAATGTGTGACTTTTCAATCAACAATATTACTACACTATGCGAAATAATATTTGTACTGATATAACTTCTAGCGAACGATTAAAATGTTGTAATATTTGTCTCTATTGTAATGTATTTCACCTATGTAAATAAAAAACAATTAAAAGAAAGAAAAAACAGCGAACAAGCAAGCTGAACAACTGTTAAAGATAGAGAATAGGGAAGTATGTTTTAATGTTGAATTTTAAAATATCGTGATCTCTAACATGTGTTTGTAATAGTAAATAGTAGATAAAAAAAAGATGGCATCTACATTTAGACACATTGATGCATTGATAATTTTTTAAATCTTGCAACAATTACTCTAATGGTTGTATGCTATACGGCCTTGATAATTTTTATATTTCAGAGAGAAAAGGTTTGCATAAATCTTGTCAGCTACTTTAACTGTAATATTTCTTATGATATATAGATACCTTTGTTACATGTCATTATGAAAATTAACTTGATTGACCATATATTTATATATCAGCAATAAACACAGGATAGTGAACAAAATGTCATACACTAAAATGGCTTATGAAAATTTTAATATACCAAATATTTCATAATAGATGATGCTACAACATACATTGGATGATATTGCAAAATTGATTGGAAGTATGCAAGGCATGCGCAGTATGTCCATCCTTGTTGGCATATAACTTCTTCGAGACGAAACCTCATGTTTCTAAGCATTTTAAGAGACAATTCCTCAGTCATTTTCTGGAAAAAAGATTATGATGGCCGCTTGCAGATGCATTACAGTTATTGTTTAAGTTTCTAATCATTTTCGCATTGTGGTTCCATCTGTTCTTTGGTGCTTTAGAGTTCGAAAGCTTGCACATTTTGAATTCTGTTTTAGCCAGCCCGTGTTCTTTGTTGGCCAAAATCGGTCAACTGCTTTAGCGTCAAAAAAGTCGCTACGGTAACTGCTTTTACAGTATATATTTTCAAGATCATTTCGGTATTCAATAAAGAGCCGGTGGAATTGGATAAGGCTCTGAGTGGGAATGAAGCAAGTTGTTTTTACCAAAGAAATTTTTTTTTCAGTTTAATATCAAGGGCCCCCAATAGAAGCCAAAGGGATAAAAACAGATACCACAACATTTTCCACATCCAAGATAAACTGGATGATCAATGTTTATCCAGATTGCACGTTATTAAAATATAAAACTAAGAAAGACGAACGTGGAACAGAAACTCGGATATCTAGCTTATCTATCGGTTCTGGCCGTTATGAATGCCTGTCTTATATTCGCTTGCAGAGGTAGGTTTTCTCCAATATCACATAAGAAGTCACAGGGATTAATATCCGGGCTGTGTGTCATCTATACTGAAGAGCCCTAAAAACCTTCTGAGTGTCGAGAGAGCCACAATTCGCTTTATCATCCAAGAAATTCAGAACATTTGCTGTGTGAGAGAGAGCATGAGCTGTTGTGTCTCTATTGATAATCTTATTGCCAAGAATTGCTTTGAAACAATTCTATGTAACATTTACTATTAAATGTGTCATTAAAAAGGAATGGTTCAATGATTCCATGGATAGAAATCGCATAAAGCACACAAGCACTTTCTCAGCACAATTATCAGACTCGTGCACAATATCGGAGATACAGAAAAATTATCGTCAAATAGTTACAAACAAGGTTCATCTCGAAGACAAGCCACGCTTACCCCATTGGATATTTTAATACCAACCAGATGGTATTATTATTATTATATTTTTTATCGATAGAAGAAATATGAACAAAATAACCATTGTAATATTGTCTTATTATCTTTATTAGTTATTGATTTGAGAAGAAATTTTTCACGCATCTGGATCCCGAAATCACTTCACAAAATGAGTAAATTTAATTAGGGTAATGATTAGCCTTTTTAGAAGGCTTTGGAGTATTAAAAGTTTTACGATTCTAGTTCTCTTAGTTAAATCACTTCATGTCGCAGAGCGATTCAGTACAGATTATTTTAATATGAAAAGAAGAAACTCAATGATATCACTTTTAAGTTTATAAGAGATGCAACCATTTTTGACTTGAAATGAAGAAATTTTAAACAATTCATTGTCCTTTTTCTTTTTCGTTTATTAAACTTTGAATGAGCGAATGTTTCTATCCATTGAATTTTAAAAAAATTGTCAATAGCAGAAAATTGCCCCCCTTCGTTTCAATTAACTTCAGTATTCAGGGTGTTTACTAACTCTGTGTACAAACTTTTAGGGGTGGCAGAAGGCCTATTGAATATATTTTGCCAATAAACTAGGGGTCACAAATGAATCTTTATTACATAAAAATTGTCATACATCATCATACAATGGCTGTCTGAGACTTTCTCATAATATTGACACTCTCGTTAATGAAAAACGGAGAAATTAGAAAACTTGATACTAAGGTCATAATGCTTTTAATAGCCAAATACTACACGTTCGTAAAATTCGAAAAGGTGTTTACAACTGTTGACTATGAGCATCTTGTCATTGAATTTCTGACACGGCCAAAACTCCCTGCAGTGTCTCGTACATGATCACAGGTAGCCACAATTCGCTTTACCAGCTCCTTTTCCGAATCCACAAGAGTTTCGCGCATCACATTCTTCAAATGCCCCCAGAAGAAGAAATCTTAAGGATTTAGAGCTTATGGTCAACAGTTTGAATACCTTTTGTAATTTTACAAATACTAGTATGTAGTCTTTTGTAATTTTATAAATACTAGTAGGTAGTATTTGGTTATTAAAACCGTTGTAATCATCTGTATCAACTTTTCTAATTTCTCTATTTTCTGGAAATACATTAACGGAAGAGACAATATTATGAGAAAGCCTCAGACAGCCGTTGTAAGTATGATGTTTGACAATTTTTTTGTATCAAGAATCATTTGTGACCGCCAGTTTATTGGCAATTTATATTCAAAATAAGCTCCTTACCCCCTAAAAGTTTGTACACAGAGTTCGTAAACACCCTGTAAAAATTAAAATGTTTTAATTCGTGACTAATAAAAGGGGCACATCTTCGTATATTATATCCACTATGAATGATTGTGAAATTTTTAGAGAGTTCCATAAGCTTGCTAAATTAAATTAAAACACTTTAGAGAATATCTATAAAGGTAAAGCAAATGTTTAGTCATTTGTTTTAGTTACTTGTCGATTAAGGTATTTGCACGAAGTATTACATTTAGATAAGACACAACTAGGAACCTATGTGACAATGACGTAAAGAATTTTAAAATTCAATGGTGTCCAAGGGAAAATGCTTTCCGAAAACGTCGTTGATCATTGGCTTAAGTTCAAATTGATGCATGAGTGGACATTATCAAATACTGAGTAATATAACTTGCCGGATGATCTGGTGATCTAATGGTACTAGCTATTTCCATAATTAATGCGATTTTTGATCGTAAATGATATAGGAATATTCGTTCTCGTAGATATTTCAGAAATAGATATATATCTGATATTTATTTAAAAGCATTCCGTATAAGTTGATTATACGCTTACAGCTAGCTTTTTAAAATGTGACTTGTTTTCGTGGAGAACTGCACAAGAGATATTGAAACATTGGTTCATGACTACCGATGCACATATCAAGAAGCTATCAGGCAGGCCACAACCTTAAGAGACCGCCTCTCCGCTGTGCCTGATCATGAAACTCAAGAAATCCTGGAGAAACTTGTGTACATAAAATCTTGGGGGAAAACATTGATTCGTATTATCCGAAATTAGCACTATCCGATAATGAATGAAAACCCTGATGGTGCAGTGTTATGAATCAAGCCTCACACCAGATTGTTAAAAAATTATCGTCAATCGTTTATTTCAGACAAATACTTGCTTACTGAAGTTTGTTTACATGAACTTATCGGCTTGCTGTTTAATCATAAAGGCATTCTTCATTATCGTTGCTAAGTTTGACAATCTTAAATTCTTTGGCCAATTTTTTTCTTTTTGCTGTTGATACTTTTACAGCATCAAGAATTGATAACTTCTGATCCAGTGTAAGATCATTGCATTCTGTTAATGCATGGAAATGTCTGGTTTATGCAGCGTGATTTTAAAATGGTGAATCAAAAGTACCTAGCGCTTGTTCGTTTAGACTTATTTGCAACAATAAAGATTTTTTTTACAATAAATATCTCATTTTTGGTATTAATTTCTTTATTTTATTCGTATTATCCAGAATTATTTTAAAAATTCGTATTAAATGACTAATTTTGTATAGAAATTGAAGTCACGGGATCGGGACCGGAGAAAGGAAACATATTAAGCGATAATTCATATTAACCGGATTCGTAATAACGGGGTTCTACAGTATATAATGAAGATGTTTTCGATGTAGTTCATGTATCCCTATCGAACGAGCTGAAAGCTAGACTAAACTCTTTACTTCAGACTGGTCTGTAAATAATTTAGTACCAGATGAAAAAAGAAGTAGGTTTGGCGCGAAATCATCACAACAAATTATCCTAAACATTAAAAGCAACGGTTAAATTTTATTAACTTAGCTCTTAAACACGAAAATAAATAAACGGAAAAACATCCAACAATCTTTACTTATATTTTTAGTGCATAAAAATAAGTGTAATTTTATGGAAAAATATCTTCAATGCCATCAATTTTTTTTGGACTACAGTAATACAACGCCAACATTTCGTGTGGATTCGCTTGGAAAATGTAACAAATTATTGCAGTGTTTCGAGTGCTTTTTAAGTAGATGTTGAGAGATAAATTTTAGCAGCTATTTAATTGCTTTTAAGACGGACTTTTGATGTACAGAAATGTATAAAAAAAATTTTAATATCGGTTTTACATTCAATTTTTTTAATGTTTTCTGAAGTTTAAAAAGTTTACATTAAAAACCATTATTAATATTAACATTATTAATGTGAAGATTGTTGGGGGTTTTCCTATTATTGATTTTCGTGTTTGGTGGTGATATGATAATGGAATGTACTTTAAGTTTAATGAAAGTATTTTTTAACACACTCAAATGCAAACTCACAATGATTTTCCATGTAGATTCTTTCTAGATGAACTCCGCACAGATGTTAACTTTGATGATCTCATGTCCAGATGGTAACAAACTCTCCAGTCGAATATGATGGATTGATAATTACACTACTGTTTATAAAAATCGCAACACCCTGATGGAATAGCCCAATCTGCATTAAATTTGGAGCATTTGCATATCATGGGTCAGAAAAGAAACCATTAGATTTTCAGGTTAATAAAATGCGTTTTATTGGCACATTAGTATCGGGTGAAACCACTGTGGGATGCAATTATAGCCTCTAAACGTCGTGGCATTGAGTCAAACAAGCTCTGAATAAGGGCCTGGGGAATGTCCTGCCATGCTCTGTCTACACGGGTATACAGTTCATCCACAGTTGCTGCTGCAGGAGTCTGACGAGCCAATCGATGAGCAACCCTGTCCCACACATGTTCGATTGGGGATATGTCTGGTGAACGAGCAGGCCAGGGAAACAAGAGCGTCTGATGTGCTTGGAAAAAGGCGAGGAGATTTCTGGCCACATGCGGTCGGGCATTATCCTGTTGGAATACAGCGCCTGGAAGGTTCTGCAGGAAGGGGATGACCTCGGGTTGCACAACTTCCCTGATGTACCGGTCACTGTTCAGATTGCCATGGATTCTGATCAGACGGGAACGGCCATGGTAACTGATTGCAACCCACACCATCACCCCTGGCGTTTGTCCTGAATGACGCTGCAGTATGCATTCTGGAAGGTCGCGCTCGCCACGATGTCTTCTGACTCGTATCCTGCCGTCATGGTGCTGCAAGTTAAACCTTGACTCATCCGAAAACACAACTTGTTGCCATTCAGCTTGCCACCGTTGGTGTTGATGGGCCCATTGCAACCTGAGGCACCGGTGGTTTTGAGTCAAAGGAATCCGCAACAATGGTACTCGTGCCATCAATCCTCTGGAAATCAAATGGCGTCGTACAGTGCTAGCAGACATTGTCCTGCCTACTGTAGCACCCCACTGTTGTGCTAACACTGTGGAAGTGGCTGTACGATCTGCTACACACATGCGATAGAGGTGTCTGTCATCTCGCGGTGTCGTCGTGCTGGGTCTTCCTGAGCCTGGTCTTCGGTGTGCCCTGTTCTCTTCGCTCCACTGCCTCCATGCACGCATAATTGTCGTTGCATTACGTCCTACACGAGCAGCAATGTCACGATACGACCATCCCGCTTCACGCAGACCAATTATGCGTCCTCTTTCAAAGTCTGTCAGCTGTTGATATGGTACCCTTCGTCGTCGGCGAGGCATGGTGTTCTTTCAAGCAATTACTCTGAAAATCTAATCATTTATACTCTGACCCATTGTATGCAAATATTGCAAATTGCATATGGATTAGACCATTCCATCAGGGTGTTGCGATTTTTATAAACAGTAGTGTAAATTAAAAATGGAACAATGTCGGTTCCTTCAATTCTGTATGAATACAGGTACTGAATACAATGTTCGTTTCAAAAGTCGAGGTTAATAAAAAATTTAATCGTTACTTTAAACTTTCATTTCAACAGTTCTATGGGTATCCTAGACCTCTCTTTCCCTTCACAAAATCTTGCTTCATCTACAAGCATTCATTTCTTCATAGAGAATCAGGTTTATCTTCAAACAATACATCTTCAGTTAGAGGAATAATTTGATCTTGTCACTTTTTTCTAGACTTCTGCACCCACGCTGCCCATTCACCATTATCTGCCTACAGCCATTTATCCCTCGTTCGTTCCTTAAGCATCTCAAATTAGGTTTACACATTAGATCCACTCTATACAAATCTGTTGTATTATCATTCGGGGCATAGTCCCATCTACTTAGGCTAGCTATATTGATACATTCCTTTCCTACTATATCCAGATGTTTCTTATATATTTTATGTTGCACCCTAATTTCACTGTTTGCTTTCTTTATTTCGTTCTTTTGCAAACACTGATAAATTCTCATTTCTTCTATACTTTCTCAATTTACTCACATATTGCTCTGATGCAATAAAAATCATTAATGTAATATGTTATTATTATTAGCAAATATTGCCCTTTAATATTTTGGCATCTTAAAAGTTTTATGGTAAGATGTCAAATATAACCTCTGTAACATTAATATCTTAACTGTTCCACGCAGAAATTGCGCACTACATTTTAGGAGCCAATAATTGCTTATAACAATACAGTCCTCGATACTTATTGTGAATATTGAAGAATGTTTTTATTGCAGTTGCTCATTTGTTGATTTTTGATGTGCTGTTGCATGTTTAGGAGTGTTGTTGGATCAAGTCCTAAGTCCTCTCATGTTTGGTATATTATTAGGTCACCACAGATTCTCCTTTATTTCGATTACTTACAGAAGAATATCTATAGAATTTAAGAAAACCAGAATAAGTAGTATTCTCGTGTAAGTTAAACGCTCATTTACACACATAAATATAAAATGCTTTTAAATCGAATAACGGTTCAATAAGCCATATGAAATATTGCTAAAAAAATAAGTTATTTTCATGAACTACAATTCTTTTTATTCTTGAATGAATTCTGCAATTAGATCTCTTGTTTTAGCAATGAAATAACGAAGTATTTAGAAAATGAAAGTATTTAAAGCTAAATTTTTATCATTTCCACTTGCTAATGTCTTGTATTTTGATGTTCGATGTCAAAGTTGTTTTTCTTTTTTTTTATGCAGGTAACTTAAACTTAAAACATAAGTTAATAGAAAAATCTTTTACCACAAATTGAGAACATTTAGAGGGACAAACTTCCATTTTATTTATTTAGCAACTGAACTTTTGAATGTTGTTTACAACTTAATTTATTTTAGAATTTCATTTTTAGACATCAGCCATTTTTGTTTATGTTAAGTGAAAGCTGCTATGTATGCATAAGGAACATTTCTGAGGAAACTATTTTTAAGAGGAGGGATAAAATTAATGAGTCTCAAAATTTGACACTTGTCACCTTTATTTATACGATGATGCGAGCGTAAAATACAGACGACACACATTCAAGGAAGGCAAGGGAAAAAAGCGATAAAACCTTTGATTAAAAAATAAAACAGTGAAAAATGAAGGTTGGGGGATATAAGAGCGCATAGTGCGCATAAATGAAATAGGAGAAACCCTTAAATAAACCCTTAACTATTGTAGTTGGAATCCTAGGTGAGTTTCAAATTTCCCGTCTTTTGGCATATTGTTTGGCTCTTAAAATATATCCTTCCGTCCTTCATCTTCTCCGCGCGTCTATTGACAGGACAATCGACGCGTTTTGGCGACAGGACTTTTTTCTGACGAATCTGCGCATGCGCTTCCGATAAGCGAAGGACTATTTCGACTACTATGAAGGAACTTTGAAGCAAGAGGAAGGCAAATGGGCGCCATGCTCCATGTAGTGCTGGGTCGCAGAGTATTTATTTATAGTGAATTCAAATGGGGGAGACGAAAATTCAGTAGGAGGGGAAGGGAAAGGGAGAAGACGAACCACGAAGATTCAATTACATGGTTCGGCCACTTGACTTTCGCAATTGCATTAAAAACGTCGTTGCCAGCAAACCACGTGATGCAATATGCTGATCTTAAAACAGGAGACAAAGGAGTTGTTTTCTTATTCTTTTTTCTTTTTCTCTTATTTTAATTTGATGCACGTTCTTCTCAAGTAAACGTAAAGGGGTTACTTAAATAGAATAAGGGAGCCAAGAAATGAAGTACGTTTCTTTGGTTTCATTACTGAAATAAAATACGAGTCATTGTGGTGGGTTAGTTTCATTAGCGTTTCGTTGTTTTCAGTTCATCATATTCGATGTACAGAATAATTTTTATACTCCAAAAAACCTGTGCAAATGACTATCTTTAAAGCTAAACAAGGAAGTATTGCGGGAAATGAAGTGGTAGAAACAAGGTAGAAGTGATTGGGTAAAAAATAATGTAAAAAAACACAGCTATCAAATTCCATAAATATTCTCTGAAGTTTATAAAGTTTATATAACCGATTGCAGCAAAAATGTCAACTTAATTTTTTTTTAAGTTAAATATTGATAATTTATATATGAGAATCTAACTGAAATTAAAATGTTTCATGATTGCTATTTATAGTTTTAAATGCTTAATCCCAAACGGCTACGGAGTTTTCTTTTAAACAACGTAAGTTTAAATAAGTTTTAAAAAATAAATTTACGCAGACCCCATACTAAGAGATAAGTGTGGAAGTTTCTAACCAAATATTTTTACAATTTTTTCAAATTCGCTTAGTATTAAAAATAGTCAAATAAAAAAGTTATTTTATGCAGACAGCTTTCTGTATGTATCCATCTTTTGCTTATTTCTTTTTTTTTGCATTCCATATTCAAATAATTTAGACGTCTTCAGTTTGAAAAAAAAATTACACTTCAAAAATCATTTAAAAATCTTCTATTACTACGAAACCCAATAAGACTGAATTCTGGAAATGTTAAAATGTTTAAGGAACTTTGAGGATTTTTTTTATTGAATATTAAATTTTTATCAAGGAGAATATACTAAGAAATCGTTAGTGTTTAAAGGATTCCAAAGTGTTTACTTGCATAAAAAGCTTTTACAACATTACTAAAGAACTTCCTGGTTCCACCGTCTGTAATATGATATTCCGAAAATCCATGTCGAGTCTATTTACAGACTCCAAAGTGAAAAAAAACCCATTCGCCCCCTAGCCAAATAATACTTGTCTTCTAAAGGTTTAAAGATTTCTTTTCGTACTTCTGATCCATACCTTTTTTTCCTTTGTGGGTATTTCTCACCCATCATTAGTTTAGTGTTAGCATGATCGAAGAAGAATTGTGTGGATCGCCTCGCTTGTGTGATTGCTGATTTCTACATTGGTATCTTCTTTCAAGTTAAAATTTCTCAACGGGATTTAGGGAATATATTGGCTCTTACAGAACAAAAGACAGAGGAAATCATCTAGACTACGAACAACTAGAGGTCATGACCTTTCTCCATAGATCCTGATTATGGTTAAATGAATCTAATTTCCGGCATAGTTGTGAGCCAAGAAGAATATGTTAAGAATATGAAAACTATGTGAAGATAATTAAATGTGTGAACACATAAAGGCAAGTCAAATATGATGAACTTATCAAAACAATTAACCATGCCAATACAACGGGATTACCAAGCATGCAGAAAAATATGAACTTGAAAGAATAAAAAATTTGATTCTTTTTCTCCTCATTTGATTCTGAATACACAGATTAGTTGTGATGTATGTTGAATTCTATTTCCATCGATGAATTATGACGACATTACCTAATCATTGTCTTTCTTCTCTGTTTGTTATGACTTTTTTTTACACCTTACTAACATCACTCTCTTAAAATTTTAATATTATGGCGTCTTTTATTATTTTAAAACATCATTCTATTGTTCATCTAATAAACAGACTCTCTTTCTCAGCAACATACAAAACCTTTTTAACTTATTTTATCAATTTGCTATTACAAGTCTATAAATGTCGCAGCTTAGTCTTTTTTGTTATGTTGAGAACCTGGGAAGTTCAGGTGAGACCTTAATTGAAAATACGAGTCTATGTTACAAACCCTCAATTTCCTTTATTGCTGACGATAATACAAAGATCTCCGACTTCTTTGGTATTATTCTTGGCTTCCAAGTGTCTGCAGAATGATCTAGAATACATGACACCGTTTTCGTAGGAATATAGCTTTTAATGTCGTCGATTTTCTCCATGGTGTATGCCTCATCCATATCGATTCAAGCCTGCAGGTAAAAGGAGAATATTCACAACATATTCGCGATATGTCCTCCGGAGTAGCGTTAAACTCCTGCAGAATTATGTCCTTGAGTTGAAATTGGACGTAGAGTGGTAAGACCCGAGAAAAGACCCACTCCGTGTCCAAAATTGGTTATTCCAGGGGGTTTTTTTTGTGTCTCGTCAAAACAAATATATATTTAAACAAGGTTAAAATTAGACCGCGTTAGAATGAATTGGAAGATAACTTTAAACTTTATAAGCTGAGTAAAGTTTTTCACATAAAAGTATTTCACATTCTCAGCAATCAAGTTTAAATGTGCTTTTAAGAGTTAACATGTTAAATCTTTACTCGATTTTATTTCAGTGTTTACAAGTTATTTAAAGCTTGCAACCAAAATATTTCAAAATATTAAATGATTAAATTATACTGAATTAAGAATAAAATTTAATAATTAAGCATTTCTTAATATTCAAACTTCATAAATATATGTTAACACAATTAATAAAAATTTCAACATTTCTGAGAATCTGAGCGCTTGAAGACACGCATTGCAGAATAGTGTTCTGGGGTGTTCTGGGATCCCTACAAGAAAGTCCCTATATGGTCCCCAGGCAGTGCCCATAGTGCCCTATACGTTACGACAGTACAGAGATTCGAAGAATCCCAAAATCGCTAGGTCCACACATGACTGATATCGCAATCAAAACGCCTCTGATGCCCGAGGACGCGGGTTCGACCCCGGCCGAGGACGACGAGGATTTTTTCAGGGGGAAAATCCTGAGATCACACTTCCTTCGGAAGGAAAGTAAAACCGCTGGTTCCGTGTAGTCGTTTGCCGGCTGCACGTTAGCACTCAAGCGGTGGCGCGCGGTCTCAGAGACCGCATCACTACATTTTTTGTGAATATCTTCTTATGAGTTTAAAAGAAACAAATGACCACTTCTGTATTCTCCCGACTTGGCCCCTTCTAGAAGTCAGTATGTCATAATCCACGATTTCTTCCCTAGATTCAGATATATAGGACGTGCGGTCTCAGGAATCGCGTGCCACCAACTGCGTTACTATAAAATAAATTGATGTAAAAGTCATTTTTTTATTTTTTTTTTTTTTACTTCTTTTTAATTTTTTATTACCTAAACATATTCTCCAGTTAATTTCCAACATACTTTTTGTTTAATTATATTTTCCTACTTAGAAACTTTTATTTGAAAACAAATATTTGGAGCGAAACGCAAATAATAATGCAAGTATACTCATGCTGTTTTCTGAATTTCAAGAGCAATAAACTCTTCTATAAATATAATTTCGTATATATTTAACATCCATTTATACTAGTTTTGAATAAAATAATTTTGAATATCGAGAAAAATTATTTTATAGTTTTTTTTATAATAAAAAATAGGCATTTTTATTCTCTGAGAAATGATTGCTATTATTCATTTTTATAATGGTTTTCTTTTATAATGCATTAAAAGTAAAAATAGCGCAAAGTATCAATTTTCAACTATTTTATTTTTATAAATACCTTTCCTGAAATATTCATATCTAATTTTGACTTAAAAAGAAGGGGTTTTAAATTTCTTTCTAAAAGTTGCGTTTGTTACATAATATTGAACAGTTTTTTAAGGTGTTCTATTAATAATGAGGTAAATTAAGGTAAATTAATTAATAGATAAAAAATATTCATGAATTTCATTTTTGAACATTAAAAAAAAATAGTTTCAAAATGTGTTCTCACAGACCGCGCGCCACTACCCGTGTTACAAAAACCCGCACCACCTCTGGAGGGTTAAAGAACCCTTGCGAGGCAAAATTTGCGACCCCTATACTGCCGTCCTGAAATGACCATAGCAGTTGAAAAGGACGTTAATACCAAACAAACCAAACCAATCGCAGTCAAAATGATAAGCCCTTCCCGGGATCATTTGAAGGGAAGGGCTTTTTCTGAAGAAGACCCTATCGCAGTTATTAATCAAGACCCTATCTAAGTAAATTTAATTTAGAGTTAAATGTCTTTCAATCTCAACTAAAATAATTACGTTCTAAGATAAAAAGTAAATTTTGATTACGATAAGAAGAAAATCCATCCCACCATGTGACTGAATCCGTGTCAAATTGATAGGTACAATTTATTTCATATGTTAATGAGAAAAACACTGACTATTATAATTAATTTATCTTACAATCTACAAGGTGCACAAAGTATAAAATTATTTTCACTAATCAGCAATGAATGCTTTATGTATAAATTACAAATTTAATATTGTTTAGGATAACCGCAGGTCGATTGAATATGATATTGTTGTTGGAAATACGGACAGATTTCAAGCGCCAGGTTCCATGTAGCCCGCGAGCTGTAGATTGACCGACTCAAGGTTTAGAGCAAATTACTTATAAGCTTAGTATTATGTAAATTAAACGAAACTTTAAAAAAAATTTTGTTGTTATCTGCAAATATTAATAGGATAAGTGAAGTGAGTTAAGCCCATTTATCCATTTAATCAGTACACGAATATCTCGAGAAGTTTACATTTAATGAATAAAATGTTTCAGACATACCGGTAATTTGTATTCTATTAAAAATATTTACCTTATTTTATTTTTTAAGTGCAGGTTCTGTTATCAATTAATTTAATTTGTGTAAAATAAGAAAACTTTTTTCGTTCATTTCATAAATAGTTCAAAATAATAATAGGTGAAAATAAGTACCACATCGTCCTATTGGGAAAATCAGTACTACGAAGATTCTAGAACTTGTTCATACAGATATTTGGGGACCAAGTCCCGTGAATTCAACTGGTGGAGGAAAGAATTTCCGTTCGTTCATTGATGATTTTTCAAGAAAAGCAACAGTGTATATACTGAAGAGTAATGATGAAGTTTCTCATTACCTAAAGAAGTATATGAGCCTGGTTGAACGCCAAATCGGAGAACGCCTGAAGAAACTACGGTCTGATAACGGCCTGGAATTTGCAACCAGACGGTAAATAAGTATGTGAAGAACTCGGTATAAATCATGAATTGACTAATGTTTACTCTCCTCAAATGAATGGAATAGCCGAGAGATTTAACTACACTATTATGCAGTTAGTAAGAACAAATCTTATTGCAGCTGGTTTGCCAAAGCATCTTTGGGCCGAGACGGTCATGGCCGCTACTTATGTTAAGAACAGAACACCGCATCGTGCGATTCAAGGAATGGTACCCCAAGTGGAGTGGCTTTAAACCGAACGTCGCACACTTCAAGGTGTTTGGTTGCTCAGCGTTCGTTAACATACCTAAGCAGAAATTATCCAAGTTAGATCCTAAAGCTAAACGATATGTGATGGTCGGATACGCATTCAGCACCAGGGGATATAGGTTATGGATACCTGGAACTACTCAAGTGATAGAGTCAAAACACGTACGCTTTAATGAAGACTTATATTTCTTCCGATCAGAAAAGAACGATGGCATTGATCGCTTGCAAATTACTCTTGAGAGAACTGAAGATACTGACGAAGATGGAAACAATACCGAATCGGAAGATCTAAATCTGCCTCAAGAAAAGGGACCGCACGATGATAACAATCACCAAGACGACAGGGAGAATCCCAATGATGAAATTCAACTTCCCAGCAGTCCTAAAATAAGAAAGTTACCAAAAAAATGGGGAAGAGCGGGAAAACCAAGAAACCAAAACGTTAATCCTGAAATTAATCTTACAGAATTGGTCATCCCTGAAACGATCGAAGAATCAAGAAATTCCGCCCAAGCTGAAAAATGGGAAGAGGCCATGGAAAAGGAAATTACAGCTCTGAAGGGCCGAGGCACATGGCGATTGACAAAACTGCCACCTAATCAACATACTATTATATGTAAATGAGTATTCACGGTGAAAATGAACCCAGAGGAAAATATTCTTCGTTATAAGGCTCGACTTGTGGCTCGAGGGGTTCTCAGAAAAAAAGGAACGGAATACGAAGAAACTTATTCACCAGTGGTAGATTTTTCACTTATTAGAACAATGCTAGCAATTGCTGCAATGTTTCGTTGGGAAACCAGACATTTGGACATCGTAAACGCGTATCTTTATGGGGAACTTAAAGAAACTATTTACATGACAACCCCCCGGATGGGAAGAAGTCGGAAAAGAAGATCATATATTACGACTTTGCAAATCTCTATATGGCCTCAAACAAGCCGGACTCGAGTGGTATACTGAGCTTGACAAAACACTGAAAGAACTTCATTTTAGAAGTATATCCGGAAGCTATTGTGTTTATCAGTATAAACAAAGAATCATCGTACTAATTTATGTGTACGATTTAGTCATTTTTGGGAAAGCCAAAGGAGATACTGAAGAAGTCATTCAGAAAATATCTTCAAGATATGAAGTAGGAGATTTGGGGGAGATCACGTACATACTGAATATCCAAGTGGTCAAGGATGACAACGGAAACATAGGAATTCATCAAAATAATTTCATTAATCGGTTGCTAAGCAAATACCACTTTACAGATGCTAGAACCGCAAGTGTACCAGTTGATCCAGGGGTAAAGCTGATAGAAGACCCAACGAATGATAGTGGTGATTACTTTCAACAGCACTATCATGAAATAATCGGAAGTTTGCTGTACCTAGCTACAAGGACAAGACCGGATATATTGGTATCAGTAATCCATCTGGCACAATTTGTGGTGAATCCAAGTAAGACACATAGTCAATGTTTGAAGCATATCATGAGATATCTGAATACCACTCAGAATAAAATACTGTGGTATGAAGCAAAAGAATCGGAACTGATGACTTACACGGATGCCGATTGGGCCGGAAACTTAATTGATCGACATTCCTATAGTAGGACAATCATCACTGTAGGAAAAACACCTGTAATTTGGCAAGCTTCCAGGCAAAAATGCGTTTCACTCTCTACTATGGAAACTGAGTACGTCGCCCTTTCACAAGCCGTGAGAGAGGCAATGTGGATTACGAAAATATTGGTAGGACTGCATCTTCATAACGTAAGCCGTCGACCGATGATCATCAAATGTGACAACCATTCGGCGATAGATTTTTGCAAGACTAAGAAAGAAAATACTCGATCAAGGCACATCGATACTCGTTATCATTTTGTGAGAGAGCTGGTGGAGCAGAAGATAGTCACAATAGAATTCGTACCCTCCAGCGAGAATAAGGCGGATTTGATGACAAAACGTTTGAAGAAAAACGAACATGAACGTCTTATTAAAGTATTAATCTTTATTAACAACTAAGCTTATCGGTAATATATTGAATAAGTTACTGGGGGAGAATGTTGGATTAAACATTATTCAATAGCATTGTAGTTAATAGCATTTCCGCATTCATTGTTGTTTTCCACAACAATCATTTTGTTGTTGCTAAGTAATGAAATCAAATCGCCAATGTATTAGAATACTAATAAAAAAAGGAAATGCTCTGTAAAGCTTGTTAAATAAGTCTATCCTTTTTCCTTTTTCAACTAAAATAACTCTGCGACCACGACAGAAAACTTATACCATGATATTACGCAGTTTGTTAATCGTAACGTCGATTATTCGCTTAAATAATGTCACCGAAATTTTTTTATTATTATTTATTCCTTTACAAAATTACCTAGATGAGCGCCATTTAGGAGAACAGCACAAACATCGACATCTGTCTTCTTTATTAGGAGCTTTAGCAAAAAGCTACTTAAAAGAATTCGGCCGTTCGCCGTTAGCACGACAACTTGAAAACTGTCACGTATGAAAATTTCTGTATGTTGCAGAATAACGCAGTGGAAATAGAATAAAGTACGTGACAGCGGACGGATGGATAAATTAAATAAGCTTTTAATGATAACGTAAATGGCAACACAAAAATGCGAATAAACAAAAACACAAAATAAATAAATGACAATACTTAACTTAAATAAAACCCTTAGGTGACTTAAGCTAAATGTCACTTAACTAATAAAGCAAAGTACGTCTTATCCACATTTATAAAAATACATGCATTTCAAAACAAAAGTAAGAATTCCATTCCAAATTATTTACCATCAGAATACATGTAAGCAGCTTGCTTATTAACAGATACAAATAGCTAAATGTGCATAAACAAATATCAAATAGCAACACTTAACTGGATATCAAATTAGAGTTAAACAAAATTTCCTCTATCATAGTCTTATAATACATAACCAGGTATAAGTAAAAACCATAATAGAATTTTATGTTTGAATCAATACGAACTAAAGTATTATAAAGCCACAACTACATATAATTCATAAGATATGCTGTTAGCATTTCAAAATATCTTGTCGCATCATAACAAGCAATGAATACATTCGGTTTATATAACGCTGGCTATTCTGCACAACGACTTACAAATTGACAAATAATTCATTCAATTATTCACAGTAGCAATTAATTGTTTCTGGTTTAAAGTTCAATGTCTTATGACCCTCAATAAGGGAGCGGTCCGAAAAGTAATTTAATAAAGTTGCTAATTGAACATTAACAGATTTCAAATCGTCGACGTCACAAAATGAGAACGGGAACAAAATAGGTAAGTAAAGTCAATGTCCGGGTAAAGTCTTGATAACGTAAAACACATATTTAATAGAGCTCACAATAAAAAAAAGGATAATTGCTCCCCTACACGCTCTACACTGAAATAGAAAAATACAAAACTCGTATTACGAGCTTACACTAATTAACTGGTAAAGATAACCTTTTGGTGACGTAAGAAGAAAGGGGGAAACTTTCACACAACCATGTCGGGATTCTTTCACAAATAGCCTAAACCACACGTTCCCAAAGCATACTGCAAATTAGCAGAGGAACTAACAGGCCTTGCGTCGCTAACAATGGAGTTAGAGCGAAGCACCCGACGAAAGAAACTTCCGAAGAAATTTCCGAACAGGCAGACGTTTCCGCCTATAGAAAATACAGTACTCACGGTCTTGGCAGGAATCACCTTGAATGCTTGTTCCACCGGCAAATGCGCTTTGTTGTCACGAAGGCTGGTTTCGTGGCTCCCGTCGGCATTTACGCTGCGTAGCGATACGGAAACCTCCGCCTCGGATACTTTACGGCACAGCTTGCTCTCTGCCGTGTTTCGAGTCGCATCGTCCGCCCGGGGTTCCTTGCACTCCCCGCTCCGATTATGAACGCTTGTTTTTACAATGGAACATAATTCGTGGTTCGGGTCCAAGGCGTCTTCCTTCCGACTCCTGCACTGTACCAAGTCCAACTCCTCTCTCCTCGTTTTATCCATCTGATTTTTGAATTTCCAACGCAGTCGACGATCTCTTTTCCTATTGGAGCAGGCGTGTTGATACGGATGACGCGTCGCCTGGATCTCCTCCCTCCTTCTGGTGTTGTAGAAAATTCGAGGCGGAAATCCAGCACGAGTGTCATCGGAAATCGAGTTGGCGTTAGATTTCCGTGACAAAAACAGATTAACTTTTTCAAATTCTGTTTTCGACAATCTCATTATCAAGGTCATAGCTACTTTTCAGGCTTTTTCGTGGACCCCTCCAATCAATTGCAACTGCTCTGGCAGTGACCGTAAACAATGAATATCAAGATATTGCGTGCGATGTAACAGTCGATTCGTAGTGATGAGTCAACAACGAATGAAATGTTGCTTTCTGGGTGCGTTCACTTTATTCGCTCGGAGTCAGTCGTAGCAAGACCTCCTAGAAAACAAGGCCTGTTCACGCATACATTGTTACATCCTCATAAGAAGGCAAATTTAGGGCTTATTATTGGTAGAAATACGATTAACACTCACTGTTATGATGATGTAACAATGTATGACGTTTCCATGCACAGACCGTAGCCAACGAGAAAGACAGGCCCCGGCGCGGAAAAGTCACCTGACCATAGTAATCCGGCCAACAATCCAATCTTCTTTGTTTCCAACAAACGAAAAAATATTGATTGTTAAAATCCAAGATGGAAACAATGAATGTTACGGTGTTACTCGGACTATTATGGTCAGGTGACTTTTCCGCGCCGGGGCCTGTCTTTCTCGTGGGCTACGGCACAGACCTTCTTTCTAAGAGGTGTTGATCTTGCTCGGAGTCATTTAGGCCCGTAATCAGAATGAGCGCTAATGCTCTTGCTTTTGCCCAAATCATTATTGAGTACAAATTCAATAATATGGAATTTGTATCCAACAATGGTTTTGAGCAAGTTCAAAGTATTAGTGCTTATTCTGAATACGGACCTCAGACTCAGTTTCTTTATTCGCTCGGTGTGCGCCTGCAGTTAACGCCTGTTGTCATGCTTTTCTGACGTCTGAGGAGGTTGCGAATAGGGGAAGAATGACCGTAACAATGAAATGACATAATCAAAATCTTCGATTTTTAACTCGTCATGTTGACTCTGAAAGTGCTTTGATCACGTGTTCACATTACTCCGGGTCATGGCTCCGAGCGAATAACTCCAGTCTGTTTTTCTTTTAAGCATTTTGACTTGAGCCAACACCACCTAAAGAGAAAGCCTGAGCGCGGAAACGTCATACATTGTTAAAACGTCATAGGTAAGCCTGTGAAAGCCTGATGTAACAATGTATGAAATTTTCGCGCTCAGGCTTTGAGTAGAGGTGGTGTTGCTTGAGCACACGCACGCAACGATCGTTTAGTCAAGGCACGATTGTTCATGATACATTAACAATTGTAGTTCTGCGTAACAGCTAAAGGTCCTTCTTGGAATGTTTACAGTTAAATCATTCGTTCTAAATTTTGTACTCGTTTAATGCGCAATTTCAAAGTACGTACGAGGCCAAACATCTAAATTCGAAATTATTTTCTGATATCTTCAGAATGATTCAAAAATTTTAAAAAATGATTTCCACATCCATAAAATGAAGTTGGAATTGGTTTCACCAATAATAGCACCACCTAAGAAGACGCCAATAGCGATCTTGCCACCCCCCCTCCCTCCCGACATCGAAAGAAACTTTGCTTGAACATACAGTTAATTAGACGCGAATTTCTCAAAATATTTGCATGTATTGATTAAAATGACGTTCACTGTAGATTATTTTTAAAAAATGAATTTAATTTTTCATGAATATTCTATTTATCAAATGTTAAAATTTGTCGAGCGCATCCTGGATTGACCTTAAGCTTAAATTTGAAGAGAAAGGGTTTGTGGGTCTCACTCTTTGTATAATGGATTATTAAGATATGTAGAAAGTAAATTTTGTTTCGTAAATTAACTTTCTAATTTACTGAATAAATGAATTACGTAATGATTACCTTACTCTCAACCCATTATTTAGCAAAGGTAGCGACTATTAAGTACATTTTATGTTTTATGGAACAATAATAACAGCAGAGTACGTCAGCAGATATTTAGAATTCTCGCATGATAAATAATGTTTCTTTCAAATTATGCGTTGTATTACATTCATCATTTCAGATGAGACTTCAGTGGAACATGCATACCTCGTCACTTCATTTCGTAATGGAACGAGTGCTTTTTGTTGTCCGTTAACCTCAGCTGACATTTATAGTTCTGCTTCGAACAAAAATAACGCATAAGATGGTTCCTTTCACTCTATAAATTCCTCATTACCGATGATTTCATCCCATCTTTTACATTCGCATTTCCAAGCATTCCCTTTCCGAATACTACTTTCCTAATACCACTGGATACTAATTTAGTGCCGCACCTGCTTCAGGCAGAGTTTATGACGTCATTCCATTCATACCCAATCTTTGCCACCCTTTCCCCACACTTTGGTGGTTAAAGCGACTGCTCAGTTTAAAAAATGCAACGTTGTAGGATTCACCAGGTGACGTCGTAGCCGGTAAAGAAATAATATCAAAATTTATGCCTGGTAGTTTAGCAATAAATTTTGTAAACACTGACGTTGCTCTGTTGGATTATATATCTGTGTTCTCGGTATGTTTGCTGGCTCTTGATCTTCAAGATCGTTTCCAAGGCTTGTGTAGGTGTCAAGCGAATTCCTCGTGGGAAGTGAAGAACTGTTTACGTTTCTTCCTTACGGGCTCTTCAATCTTTCATAGTAAGCAAAGAATGATGATGACGGGAAAACTTTACAAGACAAGCACTCTTGGCTTGAAGAGAAAAATTTACATTTTTAAAGCTGAGTGATTGTCAAAATTTTCCCGTTTATTCAAGTCTAAATTTTTTGCATACGCATGAAATGCGACGGTATTATGAACGTTTAAACATATTTGGTAATAAAAATTTTAAATTTAATATATTATAAATATTGAAATATTATGACCATATAGAGTGATAAAATCTTCCTAGACCTATTTTCCAGTTATAATATATTTTTTTCCTACTCGTTACGAAAAAGTAATATATGAAGTGCTTTGAAATGGAATGAATTTCTTATCTTTTACTTTTGTATAGAAGCATATTGAGTTGCTTTTGCTCGAGACCTCTTTTGTTCATGATTTTCATTATTTTTTTCACTTTTCAGATATATTCGGCTACCATCAAAGTTTGGCTCCCTCTGACGCCATCGCTTCCTATTTGTGCTATTGACGTTCAAGTGACGTCACGGCTTAGAGATTCACTTACTTTGAAAACGGCTTGATGCAGAGAAAAATGTAAAGAGAAAAAAATGCTATTAAAAATATTTGCTTGACATCAAGCCATCTGAAGTAAATCTTTAATTTGCTTACACATCTTAATTAATAATTTTCTTCTCTCTTCCCTCTCAGATAGAAAAACTAAGAGCCTTCTCCGATTAGATAAATTATTCTATAATGAATAATATTCGATAATGTTACTATTGCAGAAAGCCAACTATTAATTTTAAGAAAGTAAGACCCCCTCTATCTTTTTTTTTTAAATAAATAAATTGGTAAATCCTAGTGGAACTTTGGATAACTAGGAAAAGTAAAATTAAACGAACAAATTCATATTTCAGTGCAATAAACTTAGCTTTTGCATCACCGAAAATAGAATCTAACCAAACCTTTCTTTCCAATCATCACTAGAGGCGATTAGAGATTGAGCAGTGATCGAGTTAATACAGGCAGGCCACTTTAGCAAAACAGAAATCAGTACGCACCTATTCCGCCCAATAGAATCTCAGATTGCAACTGGCCATAAGATGAGAGGAAAAGTCAACGATTTTTCTTTGTTGCGCCACAAAGGCGAACAGCCCTTAAATATGGAAGCAACGTCCAATCAAGCAATTGACCGTGAAAATCTTCCTAAACGACTGGCCGATCTAAAATGTGTTAACCATTCAAAATTTCATTCTTTTTTTTCTCTTCATATTCTCGCCACTATCGACTAAGTTAACTTATTATTTAATTGATGTACACGTTTAATAAAGGGAACTCCATTACAATTCAAAGTCACAATTAAAATTAGCTAGTTTTGTTCAAGTTCTTGTAAGTTCTTAGTTAATTTTATTTTTTATCGAATATGATATTTCAGTCTATATCAAATTACAGTCCGAGTGGAAACTAGTCATTTTATACTCTTAAACCATAGAAACGTAATGCACTTCTAAAAATATAGAGAAGTCTGGTGTTCAATTATTTTTTAAAACTGGTTGAGAAAATACTTGAGAAAACTCTGAGCTGCATTTAACGGGTTCCTTTGTAACATCATGAGTTCTCCTTTCGCTATAGCTTTTCCTTTCTTTTATTTCCTAAACCTGAAACTATCAAAGCATATAAATGAAATTATAGAGACGGAGCAATGTCCTCAGTAAATTAATATGATGTCTGTCTCTCTCGTGTGAGAGATGTTGAAAAGTGTCCAAGCTTTTATATATTCGGCAATGGGTTTTTTAAAATCTGTGATGTATGATTTGTCGTCATTGAAAGGGAGGGTCTATTTTCAACATTATCCTCTCGGGAAAGCACTTGCCTTCTTATTTTTAGAAGAATTAAAACAGAAAAAAAAGACTCCTTACGAGTCAAGTTCTTATTTCTATCGCCCTACATGGAATTTTTAAAGCTAGATGTCACGATAAGAATAGGCCAGAAAATATTTCCTTTTATTTCCTTGTTTTTCTTCTCTAAGGTATGTATTTTTAATTAAAAAAAAAGGAAACAATAGAATTATTTTAAATAGAAAGGAATGGTATAAAGTTTCCCTTACCTCAAAGAAACCCCTCTCCCCTCCCGACTTTCCAAAGGAATTAGATAAATTCCTAAAGTTAAATTTTTTTTATCTGAAATAAACACATGAAAAATTATATCTATTGCATTTATATATAAAGTTTTCTTCTCAGGCTTGAAATTACAAGAAGTTTATTTCATTTCAAATTATAATCTTTAGAGTTTTCAGTTTCAACATTTCTTTTTAGACTGGAAGACATCTTGTGATAATCATGCATTTTTACATATTCTTATAAAAAATGATTTACAGTGCATGAAGTGCATGATATTAAATACATTACGTAAAAACATTAGCAAAATATATTTACCCAATTGTGTATGAAGGAAAAGATAACCGCTCCAGTGCTTTAACATTTTTTGTTTCAAATTAAATGTACTTGTCGGGCGCGGTCAATTTTAAAGATTCACGGAGTCTTAATAAATGAAGATTTTTAAATCTCGATTTAATAAGGGTACATTCAATTTTCTGTATAAGTTTATTTCCACTGTACATTATCATTTGACTCCATCGAGATAAATGTACATGAAGGAAAAATTTCTTACCACAAAAGAACATCCCAGATATGAAACGCCGGATACGTATTCCGAAGGCTATGCCTTCATTCTCAATGGCAAGATTGAGATTTACAGGTATTTTAATTAAGAAATATGTATCCGGTGTTCTTTAGTGGTAAGAAGTTTTCCTTCGTATACAGGCAATGCCACAGTTCCTTATTTTTTCTTCAATCGAGAAAAAATTATAAAATGAAACTATTAACTTTTTTTCACTCAAGCGATTTCAATTTTAGATTCAAACTCCTCAATTAAGTCATATAGCATTTTGAATTTTATACCACGCTTATTAAAAGATATTTGTTTATTGCTTTTATTTTAATTAAATAGGTGATTAATTAAAATAGACTAAATAATGTCCAATATGAGATGTAAACCATAAATCAGTTTTAAACTGTCTTAAATTAACAATGACAGTTTCACATATTGAATAGAGTAAAATGTTTCTGTATTGAAAGTTTTCATCTCAAGCTTTTAAAACAGTAAAAATATATACAAATATCCAGATAACTATGAAGTGATAACCTGTAATCCACAAGACAGCTTAGAAAAAGCTGTGGATTAGAGGTTATAGCTTTATAGAACCATTCAACAGTAATTCTTTATTGCTTTGTGTAATATCGAGTTAATTAAAAAAAATTAAAACATAAAACGTAAAAAAAAGTTCATTTAGTGCGTAAAAAATATCAGAAATAAAAAAAAGCACAACTCATTAACAAATATATATGAGATTTATTTTCAATCATGAGTACGATCACAATATCTTGAAGAAAGGCAAAGCGAAAGGAAACACTTGAGTTAACAGATATTTAGTACATTTCATCATATGCTCTACTGATAAAATAATGATAATTTTAAACATTACAGGTGTATGTTAATCTGAATAGCACATGGATTCTGAAATGAATTAATTAAAAAAAGAGACTGGAATTTGTAATTTCAATGATTTCGCCATAGAGATGTAAGCCATTTGAAATGCCTTGTTGTAAATCAGACTTGGCTTTAAAATAAAATTTCTTTAAAAAATTTAAACAATACGGATTAAAAGAAAATAATACAATGAAGCATCTGAGAGAGTAGATGAAGATTGTATCGACCACAGCAACCCTTCTACGGCAAACGTTTTTCGAGTTGAAGCCAAGTGCCGTGCG
>JAHWFO010116657.1:154363-165153 GCA_023313115.1 Rhysida immarginata
GTGTGTCTATATTCTGAATAGCTTTGATGTAATCAATTTTTAAAAGTGTGAAGTTCTTTTGTAATCACCCTGTATAAGATTTTTGAATTCCTATTCTGTTACAAACTTTTTTTTTTAATGCCAAGGCTTTAGTTTTCTCGTTTAAACCTGTTGTGTTTAAAAGATATAAGAATTATCAGACATTATTTTATTTCTTTCTCATATTATTATATATTTTCTAAGGGAAAAATCCAAATAAAGAAATTTCATCATATTTAGAGCATCCTCGTTAGGTGTTCTGATTTCTAAAGATTGCTACAGTTATGCTAGTGGGATTGTTTGCATCTTAAAAGTCCTTTAGACCCCTTTCTTCAGTTCGGATTTAATATCAAAATGTGTAGAGTTTAGAGCTTTGTTTTTTACACCATATTTAAAGCCTATTCTCAGAAATTTGCAAACCAAGAGATAGTTCAACTGCAGTAAAAAGGTCGAAATTAGATTTATGCAGGATCAGTGTCTCTTTTATTTCATGAGCTTTTAAGCTCAATAGTACGAAATGGTCTTATAGTACGGAAAATAAGCAAATAGTGTGGAATGGAATCACCAAAAAAGGGAAAACCTCTAATCCACAAGGAATAAAATTGAAACACGTATCCGGCATTTCAATTTTATTCCTTGTGGATTAGAGGTTCCACTTTTTTGCTAATTACGCCACTGTACAGAAATTACGAGTAAACGTCTCAGTGAATATATAAAAGAAGTATGCCATTAGAAAATGTAAATGTTTAAAAGACATTGCGCCCATAGGAGCAATTTCTAATCGTTGTACCCCATATTGAACCACATTCAATTAATTTCGACCTAGCTTTACACATTTCTAATCAAGGCCACTAGGGTTTGTTAGAGACAATCTGCCTTTGGTAAATTGTTCCTTGACGTGCATTACATTGTACTTTTAGCAAGAAAAAGATATAATTAATTTTTAAAATGTTATAGATACTTTTTCTCATATCTTTGGTTTTCAATTTATTTTTGCAGAATGGGCAGCTTCGTTTATGAAATTTTTCATTAGCTCGTTTTGATTTTGTCTCCCCCCATTAATTAACAACAATTTTAGGAATCCTAAACAATATCTGCTTTAAGTAAAAAGAAATTTTTAAAGACTTTTCAGTCAAATTTTGGTTCAATTTTAATGTAGTTAATAGTAAAACCTTTAAATAGCCGAAGTAATTTCAATTTACTTATTTGATTGACCTTATGAAGATTTATATTTTTAAATTTTTGATACCTATTTTTAATGTCTGTCATATTGTTGATATTAAATTTTTTTACGTTCATTAAAAAATATCAAAAATTGTTTATATATTTAAGAGGAACAATAGCAAAATGTAAAAAAAAATAAAAAAAATACTAAAAATTATGACCTATAAAAAATTTAAAAAATGAAATCTGAAAAAAAAGATATAAAAAAGAAAAAAAGGAAAAATGGACGATTTGAAACTATTCGTATTCAAAGTGAAAAAGCATGAAAATTGAAAAAGAAAAAAGGGAAAAAATACTTTGGACATTTACACACACAAAAAAATTGCAAAAAAAATTGAAAATTTAAAAAAAAATACACAAAAAAGCTGGGGGAAAAAATGGCTGACGAAGAAAAAAAAATAGCAAAAGCTGACGAAGAAAAAAAAAATAAAAATAAAAAGCTGACGAAAAAAGTACAAAAAGACAAAAAAAGCTGCACAAAAATAAGCTTCTAAACTAGGAGGAAAATGCAAACCCTACTTAGCGTGGAGACAGACATTGTAGTATTAAAAAAAACTCGAAGTTCTATTTTGGTAAACTGCATTTCAATTAACACTCTAGACATTTATTAAATGACGAGACCCTTTGATATTCGCAAAATAAGTGTTTTTAATGACTGTACATAACGTATTATGTATAATAATATTTTCATTTATTATTACTTTTCAAACATACAAATCATTAAAATTTAACACTAAGATTGTTAATAGCAGACCACAGCACCCACATTTGAAAAGGTTTATTTTTACCATATAGTAAGATCACATTCTAACCAATTTGGTTATTGAAATCCGTAAATTAATTTTTTAAATGTTATACTAATTTCGAACTGTTAAAAAAAAAGAAAGTTTTTGTGTCCACACTTCGTCGTTCAATCTTCAATAGAGTGATTGAGAGATAAAACATCAAGGAAGTGACGTCAGCAGTTGTAGAAGCAAGGAGAAGCAGGGAGGAAACATTCTTCAGAAACGGAAAAATGAAAACATGGCAAAACAAAAAATAAAAGTATTCCAGCAAAAAATAAAACATGAGAAGACTAGCTTGACAGAGTCCAGGTGATATTTGATCCTATCAAACAGCTTACGAAGGACAGAGGATTTAAAAATAACTGCAAAAATGGACAAAAAAGATGCAAAAAACAAAAAACAAAAAAATATTGGTGGAAGACACTTCATTTGGCCCAGGCCGGTTGCTCTTTCTTTATCGCCAATTTCTGAAAATAGAGGCAGAATAGAAAATTCACGACAAAGCATCGCATCTTGACAAGAGCACAGTTGCAAGATATAATAAGGCGAATTTTAAATTATCGCTTATAATAAAAGTTGATATCTTCATGTCGTCTTATATATAGATAACAATTAGGTAACAAAATATTGTTATTCTAGTAATGAACTCTCAAATCCTTTTGTTAGTTGTTTAGGAGTTAAGGATTTGTCCAAGCTGTCGATTGATGGACAATACGATGAGATATGTTTAGTCTTTCTACATTATGGAAGGGGTGGAAAGAAGAAAAGATTTGGCTATTTGTTACGTGGTATCTACAAAGAGATCATAGCCATTAATCAGCATCGAGGCAAGCAGAGCTGATGAGTTGTATAATGTTATCTGAATATGATGTCTGTTCATATGATGCGATAATTCAGTCCTCTATCCATTTCTTCGTGAAAGCAAAGAGAGAGGTCTGGGCTCTCCTTCGTTGCATTCTAGGTGTTCATCATTTGCAAGATTACATACAGATAATAAAGAGTGAAATAGTACAGAAACGTAGTCTATTACTGTACAAGGATTACGATGTCATGCAATGATTAAACAAAACAACAAAGGATTAAAAGAAAGTAAAGAAAAGCCGATCAAATAAAAAGTCAAGCGAACTGAAAGGTAGTTTTTAAAGAATAAATTGCTAGGAGCGGAAAAGATAAGTCTTGAGGAGAAGAGTTTACTGGACGGACACTGGGAAAGATAGAGAGGATTATAAAATGGACAGGTATGCTGGAGAAGAGGTTCATTTTTTCGCCCATTCGACCGTTTCTTTCTGTGAAACAAAAATATAAATACTATTATAGATTTAAAAAATAAAAATTAAAAAGAAAGGAGAAAAAATGGCGTTGAAAAATAAAAAATAAAAAAAAATAAAAAAATAAAAAATAAAAAAAAGTTTAAAAATAGTGAGAAAAGAACAGAAAATTATAGAAAAATATTTATTAAAATTGTGAGCTACTTTATAGAAAAATATTTAATTTATGATCTGTGTTGTGTTAAAAATTAGCTTCAAAAATTTATTGTAATAAGTGTCGCCTGCAAAAAATTTTAAAAAATATTTGAAAATGAAAGTGACTGTAATTTAAAAATTTAAAAAAATCTCTTAAAATTTTATTAAAAAAAAAACTCTTTTTGGCTGATTTAAATGTTTTGAAAATAATTTTAAAAAATTTGGGGGGGAAACCCGCAAAAAGATTTATTTATTTATTTATTTATCTGATTTGAAAAGCTCAAAAAGTTATTAATTTGTTTGAAAAAAAAAAATACTCAAAAAATATGCTTTTACAAAAATTAAAAATTACTGTTAAAAAAGTAAGAAAAAAATACCCTTTCCCTATCAGAAAATTGGTGATGGTGTGGGAATGTACGAGTTAAGAGTTAAAGTATAATTAAGTAAAAAATTAATATGTCGTGAAGTCCTAGGTGTCAAACCACGTCGATAGTAGTATTTGAAGTTTTCATGCTTTAAATGTAATTTATCATTATCAATTTAACTTTAGTTAAGAGGAAGTTGTTAGTTCATATAGTTATGGTATTATAAAAATATTTTCGTTACCTTCATAAGTTGCCTTCTGAAAAAATACTTATTTAAAATAGTTTATATAAACTATTATATAAAGTTTAATATAATGAAAATGTATATAGGCTATTTTTAAAATCATAATATTTTATAAGATCATAAATGTAATTTCTTAAAATTTTAATTGGTCTTTCGAAATGTTTATTGAACTTCTTTAGCTTTCCATTGAGGTTAAGCAGTTATCGGTTTAATGAATTTTACCTCTTTTACTTCATCCTCGAGGTTGAATCCCTTTTGGACTGTTTTCAGGTTGGCACGGAAGTTCATTTCTGCGGACTTCAGGGATTTGCTCATCTTGGCAAACCTATAAGAATCGAATAAAGGAATGATTTATCCGTAAAACTAAATGCTTTATGCCATGTGATTCTGAATCTATGCGACAATGATAGCGAGGAGCGGGAAGAGGGAGAGGGAAGACGCCAAGAAACGTATGATAGGATTATAGACGTAGGTATAATTTTTTCGATAGGGGAAGAGTTCAGAAGGTTCAGAATCATAAGTTATACTGCTATAGGGGAAAATATCTTCGCATTGAATGATGGGTACAGCTGCCATTTTTTGAGGGCAAGAGGAAGGCAATCCTATACTGCTACTCATCGAAGTGCGCAGTTTTTGCCCGACTTGTTATTGTATAACGATGGTAACGAGTTGTTGCGTGTTTGGATGTATTGTATAACAATGGGATAAGTTCAGAGCCGGCAGACATGGGTCTCGATGCCCTCAAAAGATGGCGGATATTCAATGTTTACGTTTTGATATTTCTCCCTATACAAAGATCCTTTGAACCTTTAATTACTTCCATGGACAGTATCAAATAGAAGGGTATTTGACAGTGCATGTCGTTGAGAGTTGGCTAAAAAACGATTAGCGGAATAAAAAGGAGAGAGAAAAAATAAAAAAAGGTGATGAAATTTTGAGATAGATATTTAGATTGCATCTGACAAATATCGATCTATGCCGACTGTACTAGAATTGTCCCTGATCTTTTAAATTTCAAGTTATTTGAATGTACAGTGCTTAATTAAAACAATGCTGCCTTGGAATTCACAAAATCAACAATTCCAAACGTGATGAATCGTGAATGAATCGCGTGATTTGGTCAATTGCGACTGGCGTCGGTTGGAATTTTTAGGCACTCATTTTTTTAAAATGATAATGAGCTCCGTTGTCCAAACTGTTTACCCCTTCGGGACATTTTTGGCAGTTTTGAAGTTGTATCTAATTGATAAGCCTCTATGGACATTCGTATTTAATATAGAATTATTATAAAATATCATAAATTAATTCTACAGAATAATTCGCGTCAACCTTTAACCATTAGAGCGAAACGATAACAGGTAGGTTGCGCCAACGGAAAATTTACTCCTTTTTTCCTGAGTTATTTAGTTTATCGTTTTTGGTTTAAAAAATATGCTTACAAATATAATGTTTGATAATAAATAATTATAAAAAATTTCTTTAATTTAAAGTTCTTTTTCACATACTTGTTGTCGTATTTGGACACCTTCTTGAGAACAGGTTTCACGCTAGAAAGAAAATTTAAATGCTTAATCAGTTTATCCGAATTTTTATGAAAAAAAATTAACTTTTGAAGATTTCACTTACAATTTTCCTCGCAAGTCATTCACCTGAATATTAAGCTCATTGATCTAATTATGAATGAAAGTAAAAATATGATAATTAGGCTGTTGATTATAGTTTAATTAGAAAAATAAGATTTTTAATAAATATTTTGGAAATCAACAGTTAATTACAAAACAATAAAATTTCAAAGGGCTACATGTTTGGGATCAAATGCGTGGAGTAATAAGTTAAAAAAAAAATAGACGTCTAATTTCTCTTATCGGATAATTTAAGCATGCAGGAATTAAATTTATATTTGAACTTTGTAATGTGAAGTTATATTTTTTATTGAGTTTTACATATATTAAAAAGTGATACTCTTGAATAATAAAATGTTAAACTGGTTATTTTCGAAACTTAATAAAGGTCATTAATTAATTCTTCTGGTTTGGAGTTTATTGGGAAAAAGAACACTTTTTGAAATCATCAATTGTTTCGATGTTTATTACTCATTTGCAAAACTGGAAATAACTGCTCAAGCTTTGAAACAGGATTTTCAGTATTAAGAAGGATATATTCTGTTTTAGGAGTGTTGAATTAGTCAGTCATTTACGTTAATGGGTTTTTCTTGTCAATTATATAAAGTGCAAAAACAAAATGAGGCTTTTTAAATATCACAACCGAGTTTAAAAAAAGCTTAAGAACTAAACAATAAGAGATGATAAAAATAATATTGATATATTATAATAGTCTGTATATTGGTTCTAATTGTTTTAGTTTAAGAAATGTTTTGACAAATGAATTTGATAAAGTATAAAAAAACTGTGTCTGTATAGTTGTGTCTATTTTGTATATGATTTTTACAAATAAAACAAACTTTTTAGTTCTTAAATGACAAACAAAAATGTAACAAAACAGTTTATGAAACATACACTTTTTTGTGAGGAAATAAAATGGAGCAATTAAGTATGTGTTCAGGAGTGGTCTTTAACAACAGAAGGATGGAAATTTTAAAGTGTTGTTCTTTAAATATTTACTACAATATTTCTGACATTGAATCATTCAATATTTTCTTCGCATCACAAACGTTTCAACGGTAGAAAAAAAAATCCTTAATAAAAATACTCAAAAATCCATGGTAAAGATTTATTTCGTAATGTGCAAAATATCAATTAAGTGAATAAAAATATCATTTGCGATAAAAAAATTTTTTTTTTACTCTACCTGATGTTTTTTATGATAAATATTAAGCACTCTCTTATGAGCCAGTCACTGGTTCGGTGATTCCTTCGTACATAATTTTATATTTAAAATTTTATTTTATCTTTATTTCTTTAACTTTGAATATTAAATTGTTCATTAGCGTCGGAATCTTGTAATAAATTAAACGAGGAAAAATAACAATCTAAGCTAAATATTAGATTTGAAATCGTATAATATACATAAAGCACAGTTGTTACTGTTTTTATAATACACACGTAATTCACACATAATTAGTAAGAACTTCGCATCGTGTCGATTCAAACTTTAGTTTTAGAGATGCATAAAAAAGAAAAAAAATGAAAAGTTAAAAATTTATAAAGCAGCAACATATTTTCTGTTCATATTTAAAAAAAATTTAGCAAAAAAAAAAAAAAAGAAAAAAAAAGAAAAAAGAAAAAGGAAAAAATACACAAAAAAGAAGCAAAATCAAAATCACTCAAAAACTGAAGGAAAAACCAAAAAAGGAAGAAAAAACGGGATAAAAAGCAGTAAAAAAAAAAGGGGAAAAGAAGTATTAGACGACGTAGGCATTTCCAACTAACCTCAAAATCTTTCTGTCGTACAACATACTCCAAATCGTATTTAACATCTTCCAGATCGTTGATTCGTTTGTGGTATTCCTGAAGAACTTTAATAAGGTTGGCTAGAGGCAAGAAAGAAAAGGTTGAAAGCTATGAGTGGAGGGAGGGATTAGGATTCATAGGTTCTACCACCGAAGTGGAAGATCTACTGGTCCCCACAGTTCTTCTAGGTAATTCTATTCATTTTTCTTGCTTTTAAGCGAGAGTTAATCACTACATTCTGGGATAGTCAATCTAAGACGAATTAGTATAATTTCAGGCAACAGAAGAGGATGGAAATAAAACGAAGAGATCGGAAAGGGGTTCGAATTCGACGATGGTGGTTGAGATTTATTCGCTTCGAACCTGTAGTCTGCCTTTGCATTGCAATAAACATATTCATTGTTGTCTACTAAATTGTGACAGGTGATAAAAAAAAAAACCCTCTGTGATTTTTTTATTATAAAAAAAATTCGAAATACTCTTAATAATGTTTATAACTCTAATTTGTTCGATAAACTCGTTACTTTTCCGTGGTAGCAATACATGTATATCTCATTTAAACGAAACATTATCCACGTGTGCTAAGACAATTCACAACTAAGGACTGATAGTAGACATTGTATTAACTACATATACGTGTGTATTTATGTGTGTGGGTGTAAACTTTCTGTTGCCATCACTAACCTGATAATCCTTTTGTCTGACTAAAAACTCCAAGTCATACTTGCTCTCCTCGAGGGCAATGAGCCTGTTGTAATACTCTATGCAAACAGCTTGTAAAGCGGCTGTAGTTTACCAAAAAGAGAAAGGGGAGAAAAAGAAAGCGAAACAGTTATCGATAGGAAATAATTAAACCTGACGACAAGCAAGTGAACTTGTAGTCACTTTTTTCTTTCCCTAGAAACAAATATTTTATATCAATTCTATCCGAGTGTCGATATTTCAAGTGTTCTTGATTAAGATCAACCTTGAATGTAAAATATCTGGTGGTTCCCCATCCCTGAATTTGAATGCTGTTTTGACCGTGAATATTATGATTTTTAAATAAATAACCATTCCACAATGGTAAAATTATTCTTAAAAAAATCATTAAATATTATTTCATAGCGTGAGTTTTTTTTCCCTAGACTAATTAAAATCTCAGCACTTTGAAACCTTTTTTCATCTGCTTAGAAAGCAGAAGTGCACATGAGACATTCAAAGCATTTTTATTGTTTCTAAATTACTTCTAGATTACTTAATAAATAGAATTTATAAAAGCGAACAGTATTCACTTTTTCTGAACAGGAAAACCAACTGGAAAATAAGCATATTGCGTTAGACAGTAATTTTCTCAACATCTCCTACGCTCTTTGTACCTAAACAGATATATTGATATTCCTTGAATAATTTTATATTTTTTTAAAATGGTTCGATTTTATTCAGTAACATATGCATCAGAAGACTACACGCCATAGAGATAATGCAACATCATAAAACTTTTGTCGCAGCATCATGCAAATTTCAGGGCATGTTTAGAGAAACGAGCTATGCAATTGTGCATTTCGAATATGGGGTACGTCCAGAAGATACGATGCCCCTAAATATAGACAAATGAATGAAATAAACAAATAAGTTAGCTTTTTCCAGCCTAACGTATGACAACATACTTCCCCGACTGTTTAGGAAATGGACACTATATGCAGCGAATATCAGTAAGTATGCTTTGCAAAGTGGCCTCACGATTCCTTAACTGTTCAAGCAACTTTCCAATTGAGAATCTATGAAAGATCACTGGGCATCAAATTTATGATTTCTAATCAACTCGAAATCTGAAATTTGATGAATGCCATAGGGATCACAATATCCCAGAACAGTATCGAGCATGCATTGCTTCGATGCCACGCCGCGGAAACAAATATATCGTTCAACCTCTGGTGGGCCTAGTGCTTCCTTACTTCCCTCCCTCCTCCTATTTACATTCAGTGCTAGGCAAGTATAATTGCTTGAAATTGTAGTCATTTTTTTTCAGGTGATGCTTCTCCATGTGTCAAGTCGTCTCATTTGAAGCATTGTTACATAGTGGTGCATTTTCTCTGTGGAGTACTGCATTTTAAAAGTATGATATTTACAATCGAAATAAATTCCATTGAATTAATAAATAGTATATTTGAAGACGTTTTGCTATAAAATCTATCTAGGGGCTTTAATCATCGAGACCAGATTTTCCGTTAAAAAATTCTAATGAGGAATATGAAGTTATTATCTTAAAGGTAAACTCCACGGAAAAAAATCGACTTTATTTTTTTTTTTTTGTATCATAACATTAATCCAGGTAAATAGAGTATATATCATTCAAAATTTTTCGATTTTTCTTAATATTTTATTAAGAAAAATGCCTCGGAAAATTGAAAATTTGCGTGGGATCTTCCATTCCCTTCTCCAGAGAGCACGACGGAACAAAGCGTCATTTCCTGCCGCGAGAATCTCGGGGAATTTCGTCGCCGAGATTCTAGTCGCTTTCAACGATGCTACATATCGTAAGATTTTGCTAACCTGTTTTATGTCGGAATGCCTTCAATTTGTTCTCTGTTTGGATGTGTAAATAGACATTCGAATAGAAATTTCACGTTTCATAGATTTCCACAATCAGAAGCGATTAAAAAACAGTGGATTAGTTTTTGACAGCGAGGGAACTGCTATCCAACTCCAAGCAGCATCGTGTGTTCAGCTCATTTTGAAGCGTCTTGCTTTATCTAAGCATCCGCCGTTATAAATTCAGTATCAATTCAAACAAGGAATTCGCTGAAACTAGATCACGTATTAGGTGGAACTAGATGCTCTTCCAACTCTAAACGGGTCTGGCGTTCTTCAAGAACAACGACCGCAACAGCAGTCGTTAAACGCCGAAGGAATGAGGAGGTGGGCCTATCTGCTGTGTAGGGCGCACGCCGCCATAATATGCACACGCCGACGCGGCAAGCAGAAGATCTCGTTTCACGGTTTAATACATAGGGCTGTATATCGCAGATGGTTCCGTAGCATTTAATTCTGCTAACAGCCCTTGTACATCGCTGTCACTGTTATCAAAATCGCTGTCGCCACTGTCGGTCTTGTTTTCATATTCGTAGTCCATTGTAGGTAGGCCTAGTCCACTGCGATGCCCTGACCAGGGAAGCAGGAGAACTGATAGCGGCGCCTGTGATAGCGTCCAATGTATGATGTCACGATTTCGAAACTCCTTCGCCCCTCTCGGCAACTTGTGACGTCACAGATGCCGAAACGTGGCGTCAGTGTTGATC
>JAHWFO010116657.1:165253-203204 GCA_023313115.1 Rhysida immarginata
ATATATTTTAACATCTATTGAAATTAATTTATCTATTTTAGCAAATATGCTATTGGTTGCTCACCTTCGTTGAGTCCATCCACAGGTTTGGCTTCGCCGCACCTTTGTTTGATCATTTTCTGCCTCTCTTGTGCCTTTCTTTCCTGTTCCTTCTTCAACTCTTCGGCTGCCATCTTTCTCAGCAGCACCTGTACATGGCCGCCAACGACAATTCATCATTCATTGAATAAGATGGAGTAGCAAGTGAAAGTAGCATTTATTTGAAAAAAGCAGTGGCGAGAAAATTAAGGAAAAAATAACTCGCACATAAAGATTTAAAAAAAAAAAATTTTTTTTTTCGCTTTTTCCTTTATTCCATATCCTTTCGTTTATTTTCGCCATTGTTTTATTCATTGTGCTAGGTTATGTAAATTTATTATACTTACTCTGAGTTTCTTCTTACGTTCAGGTGTCATAAAGCCCTTCTTGGCCTTCTTTGCCTTGGAAGCCTCCTCCAGACGCTTCCTCACCTCGGCCTTCTTCCTCTCCTTCTCCTCCCTCTTCCTCCTTTCTTCCTGTAGTGGTCCATGACAAAGGAAAGATTAGACTCAACACAAACTAAACTACTAGGAATCTCTCCCACAAATCCCCATTTGTTTTACTGTAATAGATTTCAATTGTATTGTTTTTGATTTCTGTGTTTTAACATCAAAAACTAATTGAAAAAAATTTGAAGAAAAAATCTAAAAAAATTCTGAAAATTTAAAAAATATGAAATTCTAAAAAATAGAACCAAAAATGTTACCACAGTTTAAAAATTGTTTCTATTGATGAAACAAAGCTTGGTGAAATATTTCAGAAATAACTTCGAAAAATAACTTGACAATACGAAATGTCGCATTTATTTATTTAATCTTTTGTTACTCAGGGCCCGCGATATTTTAATAAGTTATTGGGTAAAAATCTAAAAAAATATTAATCAAAATGATTCTCACTATTCTCAGTGGTAATGATCTACTTAACCTCATTTTAAATGGCAAATTAGTAGCATTTTAAAGCTTTATGAGAGATATTGATCTGCTCTATAACAAGCGGCCTATGCTAATATTACGAGACTTCCAGATCTGTATCTTTGAGGTTAGATAAAGATTTTTTTTAGGATTTTTTAAAAATCTAAAATGTATAAATTGAGTTTAAAATCACTAAGATTTTCATCTTTTACTAGGTACCATTTTTCATCTTCATGAACAGTTCAAGACAGCAAAATATGAATGCTTTGAATATCTGTAAACGTTGTAAAAATTTCATTAAAAAACAAAAAACTATATGAAAAGCAAAAAATACAAAAAAAAAAAAAAAATATACAAAAATTTTCATATGACAAAAAATTCAAAATAATGAGTAGTGCCGTGAAAATGTAAAAATAGGAAAAAAAAACTGATCGAAAAAAATTTGTAAGCTACTCAAAAGCAAAAAAAATAATAAAAAAAAGGTTAGATTCGGAAAAACTGCTACTTTGCTACGAGTTTCATTTTAATAGTTGAAGTGAAAAAAAAATAAAAGTGCTAATAAAAAAATAAAAAAAAAAGTGCAGCTAATAGAGAAAAAAGTCGAATTAACTTTTTTCCTTTTTTATTAAATATTGTTAAATTTGCGTGTGTTTAGTGTTGTGGAAATAGTTGTTCTATTGGTTACTTTTAAGAGATAATTTTTTAAAAAGAGACAAAACTCAACAAAATAAAAACTATAAAAAAAACATAAAACACAAGAGCTAAGCGACTACAAAAGCAGCACTTTCTTTATCTCCATCAAAGGTAAATGGGAAGGAGATTCAACTTTTACGAGAAAAAGACACCAGTCTTCATAGTCTTAAATGAGACTTTGTCAGTCAGAACTGATCACAAATAGACAACATAAGTCTGACTTTATCAATTGACAATACAAACAACGCATGGGAATAGTAACGTAAGTAAAATATGTGAATACATTGAAATGTACAAGACTGGAAAGCACATAACGTATAAACAATGTAAAGGAATGAGTTATGGTCCGCATAAAGTGACACGTCCATGGAAAGTGCTTTGGGGTTAGTGAGCGTGAATTGTTAGTATGAAAGTAGATTCTACAGAAGCAGCTAGCGATACTGAACAAAACAAAACGAACTCATGATACAGAGGGCACTACCCAAAAAGGGTTCCGTTTAAGTGAGCAATTGGATTTTCTGTAGGTTTTAATTGACACACGCTATTATGGACGACATGAAGGGTTGAGGGTGTGTGAGTTGTCGAAGGGGGATAAACCTACAATGGATGACCAATTGAATCACGAAAACGATACCTGAGACTCTTGTGACTTTCGGGAAATGATTTGATAACAACATGCCAATATAATATTACTAACATTAAAATTTTGTTCATGAAAAATCCAAGTGAATGTTATAAGAATCACTGAACTGTAGAAATTATATATAAGGTTTGGTTTGGTTTGGTTTGTTTGGTATTAACGTCCTTTTCAACTGCTATGGTCATTTCAGGACGGCGTTATAGGGGCCGAAAATTTTGCCTCGCAAGGGTTCTTTAACGTGCAGCCGGCAAACGACTACACGGGACATACGGCTTTAGTTCCCTTCCGAAAGAAGTGCGTGATCTCAGGATATTCCCCTGAAAAATCCTCGTCGTCCTCGGCCGGGAACGTACCCGCGTACTCGGGCATCAGAGAAATTATATATAAAAAATTGCATTAGAAAAAGTATTTGTAATGTAAGAATTTTAACGTAAATTAATTTTTCTTTGTGTTGAAAAAAATCTAATTACTGTTTCTTCCTTTTCCAGAGAAAAATCAAATAAATTTTTATAAGCAAAAAAACCATATACATAATGGATCGTTTATTTTGGGAGGGGGAATTCATGATAACGTAAGAACACTGCCCCGAAAATTCCGCAAGTATAAGGAGCCCCATAAAAGTGCTTTGCTCAGGGGCTGATTCTTATGCCTGATGCGGCGTTTTTCATTAAAGTATCTTATTCTTTTTTTCCTTGCTATTATTAGTAGCATTTATTAATTCATTTTTTAAACAACTGCGTTTATTCTTTTGATGCTTTTATTATAGGCGGTAATTGATTCTTAATATTAGAGAAATCAAGTGATGAACAGAACGCTATAAACTTGGTACATTATACTAAAGTCTCGGTGTCATTTAACCATTAATTCAACGAGGTTCATTATTTGGCATTTAATAATAAAGTAAAAATTTTAACATTTTGATAATAGGTGATTGAATTTATAGATATCAGCTACTTCATAATGAAACCATAAGTATTATGATTTAAAACGTAAATAAATTTCCGCAATAGTAAAAGCAATTTTCTAAAGAGGCCATCTTTTAAATTGACATTGAGCAAATCCAATTTACTGCTATTTGAATGAAATAAACATTATAACTTTCGTTAAATTGTACTTGATTTTAAACATTCACTTGGTAATGGTATTCTTCAATATGTTTTAGGCCTAATTTTATAATATTTTAAAAATTTTATTTCAATTTTCTCATTTCCCTCGAGTAAGTCAGTGTTAGTTGGAGTGGGATAAAAGACACATACTTCCTCCATCCTCTTACGTGCCTCATCGTGCTACAAAAGATAAAGAGAAAAAGAAAAAAAATACAAAAATATTATTAAATCAATTCCACAGCAATTTAATTCAATTAATTATTTATTTCAGTGAAGTAGTAAATTAAATCAAATAAAAATGTTTTTAAAATTTTTCCGAATCGCAAGTAAATTAGAAAAACACTCGAAAACCCAAAAGCTCAAATAAATGATTGGAATCGTAGCAAAACAAAATATTTAGTATAAAAAATTAACATAATTTATTATTAGTGATATTATTGTTATTAAATATATAAATTTTTAATATTTTTAATAAATGTATTTACACGAATGACACAAGAATTAAGTCAAATCTCAAATCATTCAAGTGAAATTATGTTTAACACATTAAAAGAAAAAACAACCTCGTTAATTAAATTCTCGGTTTTTATTATTATTATAAAGCACATGTTTAAAATAAACAGTTTATTTTATGTAAACACGTAAATATGACTTTTATGCAAAAATAATAATAAAAAAAATCCCACGAAATTAGGATCTCTGTTTTAAGTTTAATTAACACAGCAAATTGTTGAAATTAGATTTCATGCACAATTTTTAATTTTAAATACTGTATTAGTATTTTGGTGGATATTCATTGAATTTTTTGTCTTACTTTTGGTGGATCTTCGTTTAAGTTAAAGAGCAAGGAAAAGAAAATAAAATAAACACTTGGCTCTGTCAAGTGAATGCATTTGGAAATATCTAAGTCCGTGAGTTGACGATGCATTTATTCAAATTTTTTTCATATAAAACTTTTTACTAAATTCAATTATAATTTTATTTCTGATATTATATATCCTTTAGATTTTAAACAAATGAAAGTTGCTTTTGAGCAATGGTAGAGAAGCACCGATTTTCGGCCTTCGTTTTTCCAGTTTTGTTTGCCTAACGTTAAAGATTTTTTTCGAAAAAATCGCTCAACGTTGAGTTACTAAGATGAAGTAAAATACAATTTTATACTTCCCAAAAGTACACATGAAGTTAAATAGCTCGTTATTGAAATCGGAGTCTATGCGTGCGCCCACGAAAATTTTTGAATTAGAAATTCTGAATTTGGATTCTTAAAGTTCATCAAAAAATAGAATAGGAATATCTTAAATTTCCTTTTTCTCTTCATAGATATAGTCGAGTTTAAAATCTAAAGGTAATGAACTTTATCATATTTCCTGGATAAACGGATGGGGGAAATATCGGGACTAAAACTTAAAACGAGATGGGGGCCATCTAAGTTCATAATCTTTAGATTTTAAACTCATTTTTTCTATGAAGACAAAGAGAAACAGGGGCGGTCTTTATGACATTCATATTTTACTTTTTGATGATCTGTAAGAATCCAAAGTCAGAGTTTCAAAAATCCAAATATTTATGCGGGTATTCGGAATCACAGGTTTCAGTTCGTTATTTTGGTACCACATGTTCGCGCATTCACAATTGGTTTAATCTGTCACTATTCTAACAATGAAATTACTAAAGTCGTAGAATGCATTGCCAAAGATAATTAATTATTTGCATAACAAGGTAGTTCTTACATCTACAATCTATTCTTTTGATCAACTTTAGTTACCAAATGTTTCGTAGCAGTCAAGTGAATTATTTTACTATATGGTATTATGTAATGGCAAGAAGAAAGCACATTTTCATAAGATTAACGATGACGCGTATTTATGTTTACATTTCAATGTTACATTTCCTTTAACGACTCCATATATTTTATTAAGAAGATATAATAATATTTGTTTTGCAAACTACGCTTTTTCTAATTTCTTCTTCTGCGGCATAATAAAAGATTAAGGTTGATTTTACTTAACGGAAGTTGTTAAAAAATAGGAAGAATTTATGATAGATAATTGTTGTGAATTTTAGAGAAAATTAACATTTCTATTTTAGGAAAAATTTAATTATTTCATTAAAAATTCATCAGATAAAGTGAAATGTAAACGAACAACCTATGCAAGCAAGTAAAAAAAATGTTCTAATTTTTGTATAGCTGGAAAAAAATAGCATTTAAGCAACATAACTTCAAAATTTACTAATATATAAATAAACTTAAGAAAACTCTAATGAATAAGCCTAAAATCTAAACTAGTAGAAACATTAAAGATACATTATCTTTTGTAATTTTATTTTACCAATATTAAATCAGACATATTTATGATTATATTTATAATTAGATATGTTTAATTCTGTTGAAATAATTTAGCAGAAACTATATTAGGATTTTTAAGCTGCGCTTAATATATATAGAATGATATTAACTATTAAAAAACCGGCAAATTTTATGTTATGTATTTTGAAGTTTTAAAGATTTAATATTTTGGATAAATCTCTTTAGAGAATCATTTCTCATTCGAAACGTTTATTTTATGTATATTTTTGCGTTGCTGCAACCAATCATTACATTTACAGTACATTAGAAATGGCTTCTTTTTTGAAGAGGCTAATAATTTTTTGCAATTTTTTTGAAATTTCATTTTGTTGTGTTCTGAAAATATAACAATGACCGTGGTCTTGCAATTGCATTCTGTTACATGTTGCTCTTCCCAAAAAGTAACCAATTTCTTAGAATTATACTACTTATAATTACAAACTAACTAAAAAATTCTTAATCTTATAACGTTTTATACATCTAATCTTTAAGTGATTGTTGTTTTCAATGTTAATTCGAACAGATAAGGTTAAAGGAGTGAAAGGGGCGTAATACCTCGTTTCTGACAGGGGGAGGTGTTGGTGGGGCTCGCTGCAAAAATCAATCGAACATATCATATTAGCGGTGAAATTTCTATGAGCTCTATTTTATCATTCCAATAAATATTTAGTTATTTTTATGGATTGAAGTATTCGTATAATTTCCACCTGCACAGGGACTTCCTCCTCCTCCTCCTCTTCTTCCTCTTCATCTTCTTGCTCGGATTCACTAATTCAACGATGCAAGAAAGTCTTGTTTAAGGTTTGTTAGAATAAATAGACACTTCTCTACAGCTGAATATATTCAACTGTTCTTTTATAAAGTAGAATTATAATTTAGACTTCCCTAGAATGTTATCTAGACTACGCGAAGAGTGAAAAATAGGAAATCGAATATACAGATAATTCAGGAATATAAGTATTGTAGTTGATTTTATCAAATGTAAAATATATAATATAAGAGTTCCTTATTAAGCATTTGTAAGCATGAAGATCTAGATTTTTCATATTAATGATAAGTTTTCAAAAATATTTAAGCTTTCAAAGATTTATGACTTTATAACATCAAATACAAGGCAAAAGGAGAATGCAAATTTATTTTATTAAAATTCTGTACAGTTTTATCTATCTAAATTAAAATGCTATTGATGCTTCAGAATGTTAAGCATGTATTCATTTTAATTATTAGGGAGCGGCAACATCCGTCATTTAAAGGACACATTATGTAATACAGATTCAAATTCACATGAATCTTTTCTTTTAAAAGAAGAACATTGGAGAAATATATAAAGATTATTAATATAAGTTATTCATTAAATATGTCGTTATTTAAAGTTGGATTTTTTTAATAATGGAGTCTAATTTCGCCTCCGTTTAAGTCGTTCATTGGGTGAAGAACTATCCATCGACCTGTGCTAATGTTATCCTAATATGGCGGAGTCGGCAGCTAAAATAGCTGGCTCTCTTTTAGAAACAGCATAGCTGCCAAGATTATTTTTGTTAATGGAGGAAAATGAAGAAGAGAAGAAGTTTAAAAAAAGTTCTGAAAATGAAAGAGAGCTTTAAAAGTTAGTAGAGAAGAAAGACAGATGCTCAATAATTTTCATTTATTGCCTTCTGTAATTACTTCTGTTTTAATTGTTTCTATTTCTTTTAAACAGAAATAGTTTTAACTGTTTTTATTTCATTTAGATCTGTGTGAAATTGGTTGTTCCAAAGTTTTAGCTTTCCTTATTAACTTCAAACGAAACTTGACTTTTGTGAAGTTTAATTGCTTCTTTCAATTAAAACTTGTTAAAATCCAGTTCGAATGGAAGAGGTGCAGCAAGCAGTGGGAAAGGACACCCAACACATTAACAGGAAACAACAACCACGGCAAATTGTACTATTGGTTCTGAAAAGAACTTCCTTAACTTTAATATAACTTAAAATTTTATTTTTTAAAACTTTTTACATTTCGTTTTAGTTTTCGTTAGGAACAAATTCGAATAACTGCGCATTTTTTTTCTCAATATTTTCTTCTATGCGCGATTGTAATTTTGAAAATGTTACTCAGAACCATACAGAAATTAAAAAAAAATTATCGTATTAACAATAATAAATCCATTTGGTTTCCGAATCAGTCTTTTAGGCATTTTGTTAAGAATTGGGAAAGAGTTTTCATAGTCGTTTACTTACATCACTCATGTTGTAGAATTTACGGTTTCCTTAGAACAACAAAAAGAAGAAGTGGATGGGTCCCGTGGAGCTTTGGCAGGCCCTGGGTCTAGCTGTGGTGCAATTACAGCCACTGCACGAGCTAAACCAAAGAGTCGAGCATGCGCAGTCTTACGTGTCGTCACTTCCGATTCACACGGATTTAACCCATTGCTAAAGAAAAAATAGGCAGATGCCGCACAGGCGTGAGCCAATTCGTTAAAAACTCTTTGATTATAACACCAAAACTTTCCGAATGTTAATGAGAGTCACAAGAAAAGAAAGGAAAGACAAAAGAACAGACAGAATGGGAGAGGAAAGGAGATATTTAGGGTTTCAGAGATTTGCCTTTGAAGTAATTTGCGAGATGAAAATAATTTTTTCCCGAAGGTCGCGATAATTTTTTTTTTAAAGAGAAACAGATTGACTTACTTGAAACGACAGGTCTTATTGCCATTGTTTTGTAGTGAAAACAAAAATCAATGAACTTACAAATTTTTAAAATTAACAACATTTTTAGATGTGCTGTCTGATTTCTCAATAATTATACGTGTATTTTAAATAATTCTGTGCACTTTAAATCTAAACTACAGTAAAAATTTTAATCCTTTAGAGAATCAAAAAGAATAATCCAATAAAATAATAATTATGCACTAATTCACAAAAAAGCAATTAACCGAAAACAGGCAAAAAAAATGTATAATAATTTTAAATTTATAAGCATTACTTCTTAAATTTAACTTTAAAACTTTTTAATATTCAAATTAATAGAATTGCTCCCAGCTCATGTTTTACTTTAAAAAAAGAAAATATTTCTTACCTTCTTCTTTCGTCGTCCGACATATTGGCAAGAAGTATTTACAGATCCTAGGAGAAACAAAAGTAATTAGTAACAAGTCTCTAGCTGTTGATAAAGAAACAAAATTTCTTGTCCACAAGGAAAATGTTTATTTTGTCCCATAATAAACATCACTTTCCTTTCTTCATCATTAGATTTATTCAGTTATTTTTAGCTTTCCATTCTTTAGCTGTTTTTTTTAATATGAATGTGTCAGCATTTTCATTATATAGGACTATTTCATTATATATTTTGGACTATTATATATTAATAGTCCAAATTCATTAGGACTATTAAATTTGCAAAATAAAAACACTTTGTAAAATTTTTTTAATCCTTTGAAAGACCTACAGAATGACGCCTTTCTTTCTTTATATTAAGTTCATACTTACATTAAAATTAGAAAAGTATGAAGTTCGATGTATTTATCTCAATGATTTCAGAATTTTATCTACGGAAAATATAAAACGATAGTTACTTTCTATAAATTTCTTTTGAATGATAATGAAATTTCTCACAATTAAAATCTCTTTGTAATTTAATTATTTTATATTTTTATTTTTTCCAAGTGAATAATTATATATATTTGGCCAATTGCGTCTAAAGGCGAACTGCGTTGATGTTCCATTTCTCCAGGAGTTCATTTGATCGCCGGGTTATAACCTGCTGAGGCGGATTGTCCAGTAGAGTACAGGGACCTCAATCCTCTGCGCTTGGGATCCCCAGAAGATCAGAGATTGCAAGGACATTTGTGTTTTATAAAAAGAGATAGAGCACAGATGAACTTAGTAATCGATGCGCCCAAAAAATCTAATAGACCGACATTGATATTATATCGAGAAATTACGTTTACTGCTCATTAGCTAATAGTCACTCAGTTCTACAAATTATTGGAAAAACGAAACTCAGGACAGAGCACATTGCTAATGTTTGGAGGAGACCTGCATTCTGCAGTGGATTGATGATGATGAATGATGTACAAAGGGTGGAATATTTTTCTAGATTTTCATCAGAAATTGAAAGTGGGGAAGAGAGGAGATTTAATGCAGATATCAATTAATAAGAAATACAACATGCCTTCAATAAGAAAATTCTGTTAGAAAGTCAAAATGAAATTGGTTAGCGCTATGATAGAATTCGTTTTAGCATTGCGTTTCTATGTCAGTTTAAAATTTTTTTCTTTTAAATCATAAAATCATTAATAATACTTGCACATATAGAAAATTTGACAATAAAATTGGAATAAAATGTTTGTGCAATTCCCAATCATCAATAAACGACTCGGTATTCGATAGCTATGATAGACTGTGATAGTTTCAACCTTTAAATACATCAAATCTTTTTTTAAAAAAATATTTTATACTATTAATAGAATTTTGAGGATTACTCTTCGCTTGAGTTCTAAGTAATTTTTAAAATACTTATTTTATAAATTGTCTTTTACATAGAGTATTTCACGTTTGCTTTGCAACAAACAATGGTAATATGAAGTTATTTAGAGGTGTTATTTAGTTATTAATTGAGTATATATTATTGTTTATTTAGCTTTCTATTATATGAACCTCTTTAAAATGTATTAATAAATCAAAATAAATAAATAAATAAATAAATAAATAAATAAATAAATAAAATAAAATTTTTACCAGTTGGTTTGATAATCTTTTTTTAGTGTGATTAATAAATGATAAATAAATGATGATGATGATCATCATCATCATTCATTTATTTATTATTTATTATTCACACTAAAAAATGATTATCAGAATCAACTGGTAAATTTTTTTTTATTTAGTTATTATATATTTATTTATTTATTTTGATTTATTAATACATTTTAAAGAGATTAATAGGAAGATAATAAACAATAACAAACAATGTTCTTTATTTCTTTACTGAAAGACGCAACTTAAAGTGTCTGTAGGCTGAAATCTGTGCGTAAACAAGCGCCGCGGCGGTTATTCGAATCAGACAAATTCAGTGCGGCGCTTATTTCTCTCAATAGGTAGAAATATGAAGTGGTAAAAAAAAAAAAAAACCGCAAAATTTTAAAATAATGTACACTGTTTATTGAACAAACGATACAATCAAGAATTGTAAACAATCACTTTGTGAATCACCATCACTTTCGTCAATCACAATTTCGCGGTATTTTATGCATTGAAATCAACTGAAATCAACTTGCTGGCAGCATCGACAATTTCGAAAATCGCCTAGGCGGTTAATTGAGCGCGGCGCTTATCACCTTCAGTGAAGAATTGGTGCGCGGTAAATAGAATGCGGCGCTTATTTGCAGTGCGGCGCTTGTTTGCGTTTTTACGGTAGATTTAAGCTAAAATAATCTGAGCTCTATGATTTAATATATGGGGATTTATATTTTCCTTCTATAGAAAGAAAAAACTCTTACCACCAAAAATCATCTGATATATGAAAATCCGGATTTTTTTTTTGTGTGATAAGAGGTTTTCACCTTTCTATAAAAGTATTTCCACACAACAATTACTTATTTTTTTTCATTATATATTTTGTGAAAACATCTTAGAAGAGCATATGCATTGTTTAAAAAAAACAAAAAAGTAAAATATTTATCGTTCTTCTGTTTTGTTCTTTTCTTAGTCTTGACAGAAAGAATTAGAATGGTTTTAGGAATAAAAGCTGAAATATTAATTAATGTGAGGAGGAAAAAAAAAGCAACCAGCATTATCAATAGTTATCAATGAATGAGAATAAAAGGGCCATTTATCTTTTTTCTTATAGTTTCCATTTCTCTCATACCCTTAAAATAGACGAGACCCAGTTCTCGAATTCTGAGCGAAACTTTCTCCCGAAATAACTTTGAATGCTAAACTGGAGAAATTAGAAGCCGTTCACAAAGCACGTCAGCTTATCAGAAGGAAAGAAAATGAAGAGATGTATAAAAAATATAAAACAGGAACCATAATTTCCTATGCAGGAAAATTTTTTCCATTTTGCAGCTTTCAAAATAATAGCATATAGCAGTACCATTTAAAGAAATGCCGATAATTAAATTGAAATAGACGTTCGAGTTAATAATTAAATAATTAGCAAAATTAGGTTGACTTTTTCTTTTTGTTTGTATTTTATTTTTGTACAAATCAACTAATTTACATCCTCCACCTGATGTTTTGTTAGGTGATTATACAAAAGAACGACGCTTTCGAATTTTATCAACATGCTTAATATAACTCCAGATTCTATACGGTAAAATTTGCAGATTGTTTATAAAAAAAATCGTTTTGCCAGCTTCAATATGCTTAAAATGTTTCGACTTAAAATGTTTTTAGTATATGCTCTTGCAAAATGACGAGGAAGTTTCTTTTTTCTATTTACGGGAAAACGTCATCGGATTCCAGACATCGTGCAAACTGAGGTGCATTGACGCAACCAAGAAACCAGTGAAGTCATAAAATAGCTCACAGCCAAAACTATTTAAAAAAAATAAGCTTACGAATAATAATAAACATTTGCATATATTTGCATACTAAAATCATGTTTTGGTTTTGCAATAGGGGCGCTTTGTAAATGTAAAAAATTCAATACGCGTCAAATAATCTTCCAGAATAAAAATAGGTTTAGAGTTTAAATTTCAAATTCATTAATAGCAAATATTAACATTATTTTTATTCTGTATCAAATTATGAGGAAATTATAATATAGCTTGGATCAAATTATCTTTTAAATTTTATACCCCCCCCCCCCCTTAATAAAGTTCTTTATGTTATTCCAATGTTAGATATCCTCACTTTAATTGCTTAACTCTAAGAAACTTGCTTATGAAGGAATAAGCATTTGTCGGTTTTCTTAAATTAATATTTTGAAAATAATTTAAGTGAAGAAATTTTACCAGTGAATCAAAAGTTTTTCCGAAGAAATCTTTATCTTATGGAATGTCTCTTGAACAAATCCGTTATTTTGTGTAACTTTTTGGAATCATTTTATACGACTAATTGATAGAATTCTTGTCAGAAATTTTGTAGGAAATAGTTCTCACAAAAACCAACACCAATCGTTCCATCGTGGCCTGCACAAAAGACATATGCGAAAAGTATTTTATTTCATAAAGAAGCATACCTAACCAAAATATATAACTGCATATATCCAAAAGTCTTAATTTGTGGTCTTCCTGTTTATTATATCAAGGTAGAGTGAACTTTTTTCACAATGAGCTAATAATCGAGATTAAAGCGTTTTCGAAAAAAAACATTATGATTGCAAATACTTCATAATTTGTGGGGGGTGAAGTTAAAATGAAACTGTTTTTAAAAACAAAGCAAATTTGCGTGATGCGTTTATTTTGATTTTGTATTTAATCACTTAACCTTGGCTGTTTATTTGTCCTGTCTTTGAAATAACATTGCTTATCTGCCAATAGAAAATACGTTTTGAATTTACCTCTCACAGGTTGCAAAGGCAGCAGAATTTTGTTGGAACAGACTTGAAATCCTACACATTCAACTGGCAAAAGAAAAAATTGTTTAACTCCTTTTCATAATAAACCAAATATAAACATCTCAAATTCTGAAGCCAGTTTGACTCAATATTTCTTTGTTCCTCACAGTAAATAAATATAACTTTTAGGCTAGATTAATAATAAAATAAATTCCATTATTAGAGGAGAAATTTTTTTTACTATTACGTAAATTAAACCACATCGTGGATCATAGTAACTTTGACGAAGTAATGAAGTTTTATTAATTAATATAAATGAACATAACAATTTCTATTTTTTAAATGAATTTATTTATAATAATTTTGTTACTTTCTTGCCAGTTTGCTGCAACTCCTATCAGTGTATAAAATTAATGTGATTTTTAGGATTCGTCCCTTCCTTTCATCTCGTTTTTTTAAATTTTTTTCTTCCCTATATTCACAGAGTGGCTTAAAGTTTCTAAATCGAGCCCTTGTTCAAAGCTTTTTCTTTACAGATCTAAAGTAGGCAACTTGGCTCTGTTTCTCGGACATTCCTAACCCAAAGCCAACGGGAGAACGAGTATAAATACGGCTCGGTTTGCCTCGATAAAAGCAGCCATTCTCCTCATCTAAGGGAAGAGACACCGTTTCACATTTGCTGGCTATTTTGTGTCAGTTCAATAACGAGTTCTTCTTCCACCTGCTCTCATTGCCACTGTAATCACTCGCTTGTCACTCTACTACTCCGCGGCCTTTGTTAACTACAATCGTGATTCTCTAGACAGGATAAAGATTGAAGTTGAATTTTAAACTTCAATCTTAATTTATATTTCATAATTCATATTTCATGAAATTACTCATTGGATTGTTTTATTCGTCCATTTAATTACTGTAATGTTTTTTTTTTCTACTTTTAATGAAATTTGGTTTTCATCATTGTCACTGGAATCGTTATACAGGCTAATTTTCGTAGCACGATCGCTCAACGGATTGAAACTAAGAAAATATTTTTATTTTTCCTTCTATGCTCGTTTTTGCCGATATCGTCTTCCTTTATTTCTGCCAACGAAAGCCTTTAATCGACGATGAAAGATAAACAGAGAGTCACCAAGAAACGACCCTGTGCAAAGAAGAAATCTACTCACCTTCACTGATGCAAAAGTTGGCAGCCGTTCGAGAGGCGCTCCGGTCCAAAGAAGCCGAGCAATCTGGCCCGTTCGAACGAGTGATGGTCCAAAATCACCCAAAAATAAACCCCTTTCGACATGTTGGGGTGGCGCTACTATATAAGGTCACGGCTCCCGCTCCCGGAAGCAACACGATCCAACGCCAAGTGCACTTCTTTGCAAATAAATAGTTGTGGGACGAAGAGCCATCTTGTTCACAGGAGGGTGTGTGCGTGTGCGTATAGCTGTCTTGTGGTGTGTGTTTGTGAAGAAGAATTTAAATTATTTGCTGGCTTAAAGAGTAGCACACGAGATGTAGAAGAGTACACCGAAATCATAAATATAAGAGATGCTGACAATAGCTCATCATTTTTACACTGGTTTTTTTTTTTTTTTTTTTTTTTTTAATGAATTAATTGTTCCATTACATCTTTTTTAAGAAAAATAAAATAAATTGATGAAAAATGTTTATGAAGAATAAGCAAATTGAAATTTATAACTCATTCGCAGCAAGTTAATTCGCGTACGTACACTTTGTAACTGCTCTTAATTTGTACTTTCCTAATGCGTAACATTATTACAATTCAACTTTATCGCTATAAACATATAAAAAATTCACTTTTTAATAATTTATTATATTTGGAGTTATATTATTAAAAATTCTCGTACACTGAAGTTTACGAAAGTACACTAAAATTGATGTAGACAAAAGTACATACGAACAAATTTTTAATGTATTTTATAGTTGTAATTTGCTTTTTAAAAGACAAACTAAATTTCAAGTGAAGTCAAATTTAAAAAACGGAATTTCCCCTCATTTTTATTTAAAGCATAAAGCATATTTGTTAAAATATTAAAAAAAAATATAATCTGTATATTTAAATTTTTTTAATTCCATTATAGGGCTTCATTACTAAATAAGAAAACAATATTGAATTTAGTTTCTTTTGGAAATGAACTCTTTAATTGAGGATAAAATAAAATTCAAACGATGACTTCATTTATATCCGGAAATCATTATATTCTTTAAAGCATTTTAAAGTTTATGTATTTGGTGTAGGATATTCCTTATCAAGGAAGTATTTACAACAATATGCATTATGATAACAAAAAATTGACTTGACTGCAGTATCCCTGAGATCTGAGTTAAAGTATCTTGCATAGAGAAACCATCGTGGGCCACCCAGAACAGTGCCAATGACCTACGGGCATCGTCTGCTTAAATGTACAATTTTGTGTAAGGTGCTGTTGATTACTCATAGGACCACCTCAGAGACGGGCTTTCACTTTTACAGTAAAAAGCAACTAGTCATTTCCTCGCGATGTTGAAGCCCAAATCTCTTCCGAGCAGCCTCAATATAGTTCATTCTTTGGTTGATGGAATAAAGTTGATCAACGTATGTATGTACAGGGTGGTCCAGAGTTAATGACTCACATTTTGGGAGACTATACCTTGTAAACATATTAACTTGTTGAGTAAAGGGAAATTTTAATGTGAAACATCGCGTATCGAGTATCGTTTTGTCCGTGTTCTACAGTTATCATTATAACATTAGATATGCAGCCCTGGAAACACTCCGGCAGAATATAAAATTAAAGTACAATAATCTGCCCAAATTTCGTTCTTTTTAAACAAAAATTAGAGTAAAAAATATTTTATATCGAAATAAGTACAATTAATTTAGAAAAAAATCTGAAATATGACAATAAATCAGTTCTTTCTTTGAAGATGAGGTAGGGAGCGTATGGTATGTAAATTAGAAACAATATGTCACATGATTAGTCCTGGACAGTTTTAAAGTTCAAACAAGAGCTGATCAAACAAGGAGGAAGCACAACAAGGAAAAAGATTATGCTTGATTTATAGGTAAACTACTTAGTTAGCAAAGCTATGGAGAGCTGGGTTCGGCTTTCGGACTTGTTCTACAAGAAGTCACGTGATTTTCATTGCAATTGAAATTAATTTCTAAAATAAATTTGTAATAAAAATTTGACAGAAGGGCAAATTTAAAGCTTGTATTGTTAAATTACAAGTAATTAAAAATAACTAGGTATATCCCGTCAAAATTTGACGGTAAAAAACCTATCTTATCATTAATTTCCATCTCTTTAATTAAAAATAAATAAATAAAAAAAATCATCACAGCAACAAATATAATAATAGAGCAGCTTAAAAGCAGAGAACGTTGCACAGAAGCCAATTTTTGTAGATGTACGTAACGACAGTTTTTATCATATCACTATGCATGCTCATAAAGCAATTTTTAATTGTAAATTACCGCTAATTAATAGTAATTATGGACACAAAACTAACTTTGACATATCTACAGACTTAGATCTTTTATTTAAGACCAAAATGAAGTTTAGAGATGCAGTAGTTTTCTCCAACGAACTGTCGAAAGAATTACCCTTGGAACTTAAATATATAGATTATCCAAATTTTCTTCAATGGATAGATAGCTCCGCTGGCAAAGGCAAAAGCGAAAATGCAAACTGGCAGATTTGAGTCCCTGTAAATAAAATGATTAATGACACTCCATTTCCTTTCAATGGAAAGCGAATTCACCCAATTAAAAACTTTTATTAAATCACTTGATAACTTCCAAAATGGACGTTTGAAGTATCTGTAAGTATTCATGATCGTCATAAAGAATACATTTTTAAGTTATTACAATTTTTTGTTCTGAATTAATAAAAATGGTATTGTTAAAAATATTAAATTTCTCACTTTCTTTATTGATATATAGGGTGTCTCACCTAAAATGAACCATAAGCCAACTTCTAAAATACAAATCTGACAGAGTACTTTCTATGGAAAAATTATTGTATTTTTATGTGAGGGAGTTTTTATATGTATTCAATTTCCAAAAAAATAAAAAACGACGCTTTTTTGAAATATGGAAGTCAACTTTGAAATGTGCAATGGAATCCCTATTTTTAATGGTATTTTCAAATTGTATGCAATATTTGAGAAATGTTTTATTCTTGGTGTTTTTTCAAATGATCCAACCGTTTAGGAGATAGAGGCACTGAATCTGGTGTGTTTGGATTTAAAGAATAGGCAAAAAACAGAAATTGTTCATCAATTTAAACTAAAACAAAGGTTAACATTTATTGTACAACCATTGTTTTGCATTACTGTAATTCTATTAATCTTGGACCCAAGAAAATCTATGCGGCATCTAGCGTGATCTGAATTCCCTAACTTGTACAGTAACTTATCTAGTGGATGCTGAATGTTAATAGTGAGCTCTGTAATGAATTCACGTTGGTTAATCAATTATTTATTTAAAAATTTTGCAGAATATACTGAGTTCGGCAATATTATGTCATCAAATTCTGGCCCACTCAATTTTATTTTAGTATTTTATTAGTACTGATAATCCAATACGTCCATCCAGGGCCTGTATGGCTAGAAGCCGACGAGTTGGGTCCCTGGATGAACCTGGATTAACGACTGCTGTATGATGGTCCACAGCAGCTGGGGGGGGGGGGGGGTGAAGATCGTGAATCACGGATGGTGAAGATCGTGAATCCAGTGACTAGCCGTGTCAGATGTTGCTTAACTTCATAGAAGTTGTGTTTCAGTGAAAGCCCATCAGGCCACGGCCTTCCCTAATTCAAGCTCCATTGAAGCTAAAAATGAAATTAAAGTTTCTAGCTCTCAATAGGGCGGTGCTGCATGCGCAGTTAGGCCGATTATATATGCAGCGCTATTTTTCAATGGAGTTTCCGTTCTATCGGGAATTAGAAACTTTAGTAAAGCTCGATGACCATTTATTTCTATAGACCATGGTGCAGAGACTACCCTACAAAAATGGGGCGGACAGTACACAGATACCGGAAAATTATAATTTACTTTATTTAATATCTTGTTGGATCTACGCATTCTGAAGTTATGTCAGCCACCCTTCTGGGCATACTTTCTACAGGGTTCCGATAAATAGCTTCCAATATTGCTTCCAAAACTTAGCCATATCATCAGTGGATTTCGTATGTGGCTCCCAGGCCCTAACTCGACGCTCCAACTTGTCCCATAGATGTTCGATTCGGCTGTGCGGCCATGGAAGGCGATTAACATTCATGTCTGTGTGCCACAGCCGACGGAAGTCTAAACATGACACGATGTTTCATCGTTCTGAAAGTAACAACCCTCGTTACCAAAAAATTATCCCACAGCCCCCTATTGTTCAAAATCTACTTGTAGGATTTAGAGTTCAAATTGCCTTCAACCACATGCAAGGGTCCCAGACCATGCATGAAAAACACCCCCACAAAATGGTACCAAACGTCACGGTTGAGCAATGCATTCAGGTAAAAGGCGCTACCTTGGCATTCTCCATACCCAAATACACTCATCCGACTGTAACGGAGTGTAGTGTGATTCACCTCTCCACAAATTGTTTTTCCATTGCAAACACTGCTGGAGTCTGAAACTGGAGTTTCAGTCGCCTTGTTAATTGGCGAGATGTTTAGCTTGTGTACAGCTACACACCCGTGAATGCTGAGTGCATGCAGCTTCTTCCATAAAATATTGTAATGCTTATTGATCCTATTACCCTTTGGAATTCGATGGAATTTGCGTGGTATCTTGCGGTTTTTATGAGCCTCGCGCTTCACAAACCGCGTTCGGTTGCGTTCAGTGAATTTTGGGGATCGTCCGACATGTGGCGTACATGTTTCGATGCCTGTAGTGTTCCATTTCTTCACGTTATCACTAATGGTTGAACTTAGATGCGATAATTTTCCCGAAATCAATATGGCACCCGATTAATACTTCTTCACAAAATCACTAAGTTCCCTTCGTCTACCTAACCTAACCTAACCTAACCTAACCTACTTACCTGGCGCCAACATTCCACCTGTACTGCCAACAGCGTTGTCTGTTTCTTCCCATATTGTAATCAGTACAATAAAGTCACGTGTTCTTTCATCATATGGCGTTTCATTCGCTTTCAACCACTCCTTCTGGGTGCTTCACTTTTTTGTCAGCCAGTGTATTTATATTACAATTTTTTCTGTCCACTATTTTTTTCGATATTAATTGAATTTTTTAAAATTATCGATCTTTGTAATGATTAAAATTCAAACATAATTTGATATTTATTTTAAAAAAGTAGGCACTTTATATTAGGTATTTATATTTTATTTAAATAGTAGACCCTTTCATAAGATAGTCATAACATTATACAATATTAAAGTTAATCTAAATATTAAATTTACTCAAGAGATAAGGAAACCACACAGACTGTTATTCACTAGTGGCCAAAAATTACAAAATAATGATGACCCAGGAACATTCAAATTTATTTTCAGTAAAGATATTAACATTATGCTTGGGTTGTATTAGAAAATTCTTGATAACATTTGAGGGCAGGTTTCGCTTGGCGGAAAAATCCATTATTTCCACAATTGAATATTTGAGGTAGCAGTAAGGCTATGAGGGAAGATGCCAAACCAACATTGCCGATGCAATTACAATATTTGGTCCATCCAGTGTTGCCGTAGCATGTCACAGGACCTGGTTTACCAAAAGAATCCACTACGAACCGGTTTGTGATGTAATCAGTTCTGTTGTTATTCGGAGGACCTTGGATGCTAGCTTTAACTGTTGCATTCTCCGACGATACAGTTATCGTTCCTCCAATGTTACCATCAAGCGCCTCCCCTGTACCAGTAATGGCGCTCCCTATTAGATCTTCGGCAGTGCAGTTTGTCGTATTAGATGAAGTTGAGGTATTATTTATGTTCGGTGCTGTAACACAGGAAGTACTTACTCCGTTGCGCAAGGCATCCGAAAGTATATGTTGTAATTCTTCAACTCTGAAATGAAATCCGAAAACCATTTAAGTCAAGCTAGTATATAAATTGGAGTCATTTTTCTAAAGAAAGACGTTGAATTTAGTATAGAAATTGTTAGGTGCTTCTGTTAAAAAGTAGAAAATAAACATTACTAGAATTATTGTAAACTTTGAATAAGCAAACATAATTTTACTACTTTTGTATTATAACATAGTAAAACAGCACGTGGATAATATTAATTAAAGGATTGTAAGAAAATAAAAAAAAATATGTACATAAAGTTTTTATTTTCATACAATCCTTTCATCTGAATTTTATTAATTTTTATCATTCGGAATTACAATATTGACTATAACTTAAGTTTAAGCTTTCAATTTTGTAATACATTAAATGCCTTAAAGGAAATTATAAAATCTGGAATTTTATTTTGAGCTAAGGTGACGTCATTTTCGGTGATTTTCGGAATAAGGGTGGGGGCATGTATGAAGTACTTCTTAATGAAAACAATGGTTTATTATTGCTTTTCTATGAAAATGAAATAAATTCATTTACCCTGACGTGATGTTGCAGAGACATGTAGCTTCTAATTTTCCGATATCCAGAATAAATTCCTGGACAAAGTTACCGTTGTTATCGAAGTATCCTACGATGTTACACGGATTTGTCGGAGAAAGATCGAACTTTGTCACATTACATTTATTACACGCTAGTCCATTAACGTTTTGCCTAAAAATTAAAATTTATTCAATAACAATAATATTAGCTCAATTTTTCCCTTTACATAAAATCTTTCCATAGTTTCTAGATAAAAAAAACTTAATGGAGTAGTTTAAACTCTTGTAAAATCAAAAATCAAGAAATGAAATAGTTTTAAGGTAGTTGTACACGGTGATTCAGTCAATTTCTGACCATTTCAGTACTATGATTTATTGACCCATTAATGTTTACAAACTTAGCATTTCAGTATGATATCTTAGGCAGTTCGGAGTTTTTATTCCCGTGGAAAAGTCTTGATGATATGCTCAATGTGGTCACCACGAACGTTTTGAACTGCTCGCAGCCGAATGGTGAAGTTGTTCATAACTCTGTCCAGGTTTCTGCATCCACAAGGGTGCAGCAGTCGACGATGCCTTGTCGCAACTGGTCTAGGGTTCTTGGTACTGTAGTGAACACACTGTCTTTAAGGAACCCCCAGAGATAAAAATCACATGGGTTTAGGTCAGGACTCGTAGAGGGCCAAAGAAAGCCACCCCCGAATCGAACTGGAAACCTGTTTGAAATGACACGATTTCCGAATTTCTGATTGAGAAAGTCTAGCACTTCATTAGTGGTGTGAGGCCTAGCCCCATCCTGTTGAAACCATTGATGTCGAAGCGGTATACGCCTCCTTCGCAGCTCGGGGATGAAGAAGGTTTACAAAATGTTAAGGTAAGCGTGTGTCGCTACGGTGCTCTCAAAAAAGAACGAACCAAGGATGCCTCTTTTGGAAATCGCGCACCAAGCCAGTGGATGAAGAGGTGACTTATGAATCTCATGAGGGTGCTGGGAGCCCCAAAAACGAACGTTGTGTTTATTCACGTCACCTGACAGATGGAAGAAGGCCTCCTCTGACACCCACAGGTTGTCCACAATGTCCTGATTGGCTTCCATTTCTGCTCCAAACTCCATCGCAAATTGTTGTCGCTTCTGTCTTCCAGTGTCTGTTAACTCCTGATAAACATGGATCTTATACGGAAACAGGTGTAAATCCTTTCTCAAAATTCACCACATCGTGGTATACGATAGCCCTTCTTCAAAAGATAGGCAGCGAACAGATTTTTTGGTAGGAGAATCGACCAACCTTGTGCAAACATTTTCGACAACTTCGGCCGTTCGAACACGAGCTTCGCTCCCGCCTTTTTTCTTGCATTTTGTATTCCAGTGGCACAAAATTGCTTGACAAAATCCATGATTGCTTGCCTGCCTGGTGCATCTCGACACTTATACTCCTTCCGGAACTTTCTTTGCACGGTTACAGGTGATTTTGTCTCGAAATACCATTCGACAACCTTGCATTTCTGCTCTGTTGATAAAGCGGGTGCCATTTTTCAACAATAAGATTTTCATGCAGCGCCGTTGCAACAATACAAACTCCAACTATTTAGAAATTCGATATGGAGCTCATATTCTTTCAACTGTTTATCCCTAATGTACGTCATTCGAGTGAAATGGTCAGAAATTGACTGAATCACCCGGTAGAATGTTAATTATGACAACAATACAGCATTAGTTGGACTATTAGGGCTTGAATCTAATATATGGATTTTAAATATCAATTTTATTATACTTATGTCGTCAACTGGAGCTAACACAATGCAGATTAACTTTAATAATATCAGGATGGTCCCTGAATTGTCTGTACAAACTTTGGGAGGTGCTTCCTGTCAGAATAAAGAACAAAAAATGTCCAGAGAACATATGTCCAGAAATGCAAACTTTGGCCGCGAGGTAGTTCTGAAGATTTACACCTCACTCTTTTGGACACCTAAGAGCAAAACACAACTTATGTTCGCAACTCGGCTCATATGTCACCTATCTTCACGAAACTTGGACGGTTTACTGGAAGCACATAGCCCGTTAATCGTTCCAATTTAGGCGCGTGTACGTCTATTAGTTTGCTGATCGAAGTGGGGCTTACAACGTCATTTTCGCGAGACAAATGTCACTAACTTAGTGGTAGAAAATGAACATAACATTGGTAACCGTATTGAGTTCTGACGTCGTAGCACCACATGGCCAAGCATTGCTGATAGTTGCCGTTTGGCCATCTGACTGACGTTTGGGGACCCAATTACGAAAAACTGAATTTTTTTTAAAAAAATTTTGATTTTATTTTTCTTTCCTGTCTTTTAAAAATTGTAATTGAAATAATCCGTCTGCTAGCGCCTTCTAGATGTATTCATTAGGAAAGTCGAAAAAACAAAACAAAACTGGAACACATTTCTAGACATGGTTTATTTATTTGTTTTCCATCTCTTGTTCTAAGTATCCCCAATTCTGGGTAAAATCCGGCAATTCCTGTGAGCTATAGGCATATGCATGCTATTGTCCATCCTAAAGATTTCAAGATATTGTATTCCAAATTGGAATTTCCTATAGCCTAATATGCCAAGAGCAGTTCGGTTTCCATGCTAGATGCATATATAAAGAATGGTCGAATATTTGAGTCCCCCTCAACCAATCTTTGTACTATCGTATAATCTTTCTTGATATCAGTAAACAATTTTGGAGGACTTGTTTCTATCTATGCAAACGTAAAACAGGCAAAGCAGCCAATCAGTAATCACGGAACCATCAGTCCGAGAAGCAACGGGACTCAAGTTTATCAATGTCGTGTAAGTGTGCATGTGTGTGTGGGGGTGGGGGGGTTATTTCATGATTTCCAACGTTTCCAGCAAACAAAGAAATTTATAGTGATTAACAAAATGAATTAGTTTAAAATAGTCTTTTATCGAACATTAAGACAAATGGCCAGAACAGGCTGTTTAAATTAAATTAATAATAAAAAACATGAAAGAAAATTCCGCAGCCTGGATTCGAACCAGAAACCTTCGAGCCAAAGGTTCCTGGTTGAGGTTGGCGTACAATTAAACCCCTCACTGACCATCTAATGATTTATTGTTTAAATTAGTTACTTGATGTTCTTATCTGTTCTTTACATATGCTTAATCCTTAACCGTCTTTTGTACCTCTCAGCCCTCAGTAATTTTATGTGATAGTTGTTCACTGAAAAAATAAACAAGAGAAAGAAAAAACCATTTTTTCAGTGAACCATTGTCCACAGTTTCTGGCATCCCATGGGTATGTGATAGTTGTTTTTTTTTAATTTTTTTAATTAATGTAACCCCTTCTGGATTAACCCTGTCTGTGATCAGATCTAGTCGCTTTGTATTTGTCATTGTTTAAAAGATTAAAATAAAAGAAATAACTTTTTCCTCGCTGATAGTGCTTTCAACTACATAATTTAAGAGCACGAGCAATTTATGAATAAGAAATTATATTGTCTACTTACGCTACTGATCCAGGATTTTCTTCAAAAGCTACTGCTGCGTTATCGATAATAAGTCCACAATTCCATTGCGCTTCTAAAATTATTATATTGAATGCAAAAATGCAATATTAAATAAAGACACATACACTGTTAAATAAAGACTGGGACTGACAGCAAATGTTTACATTCGGATGGTTGTTGAACCCATTGTGCTGCCATTCATGGCTGGTATGCCAGGGAGGCTGTTCCAACAGGATAATGCTCGACCCCACACTGCCGCTGCAACCCAACGTGCCCTTCAGGGTGTCCACATCCTACCATGGCCAGCACGATCACCAGATCTGTCGCCCATCGAAAACGTCTGGGACATGGTCGGACGCCGTGTCAGGGCTCTTCCACAACCAGCAACAACTGTCGCTGATCTGACCATCCAGGTACAACAGGCATGGAATGCCATACCACAAAATGACATTCGGCATCTCTACGACCGTTTGCATGCACGTGTGCAGGCCTGCATAGACCAGCGCGGCGACTACAGCGGGTACTAAAGTCCGTGCTTTTCACCATGTACAGGTGGCGCCCCCTATAAGTTGTAACCTTGAAACTTGAATCAATTGAATAAATACCATAGCTGAATATTTTGTCCAAATTTCATTCATCTAGCACAAGTCCTTCGTGGTGTTGGGATTTTTTTTCCGCCAGTGTATAAATAAAAATTGCATACACACAGGATCCGAATTTCGGATCTCTGATCCAAGATGCCGATGTCGGGTCTCGGATCTCGGGTCTCGAATCCAAGATCCGTATCTCGAATCTCGGACCCAACGATATGAAATGAGTAGATCGCTCATGAGCTGCTTTCAGCGCCACCAACGCGTCCGCATTTGAAAACCTGTCGGCCATTGCTTTGGTTGGCAAAAAATGGCCTTCATCGTATGTTTACGTTTGAAGTTTACGTAGACAAACACAGTAAAACTCAATGCCGATTTCTTGCCTAGCTTTAAATTGTAGTAATAGATATATTAAAGGTTCACCACTGACCTTTCACAGGTGTGTTTTTAACTTTCTGTGTCTTAATGTGTCTTAAAATGTTTTTCTCATGTAAAAATCCTGGTCGTCTTTTATATCGTGGTTGTTGATACATAAAAGATGTCGATATTCAACCATGTTACCATCGTTTCAGTGATACCAGAATGATTGTTTAGAGGTATTTATGAAATTATATACCGCATTTATTAAAAAGCATCTAAATTTGGGAGAGGTCACTTAAGAAATTTCAGACTACAAGCACGATGTTGGTGGTGGTGGTGGGGGGGGGGGTTCTTAACTGGCGACAAAGCGGATATATAGTAATGGCGTTTTGGCTGGCGATGGATGTTGTTCTGCCAACCACAGTAATGGCACCTACACTAACAATAGAGATTAGTTCCACTTTTCGCCGCCTTTAAATTGCCTCAAAGATGGCGGCCACATAAGCGATCTACTCATTTCATATCGTTGCTCGGACCTAGGTCCGAAAAAAGATCCGGATACCGGGATCTTAAATTATCCGGATCTTGACATCTCTATTGAAAACAGACCACATTTAGTTAGATTAAAAATAATAAAGGGCAATGGAAAAAATTCAGTCTCTCTTTCATGATAGAAAATTTTGAATTTTAAAATTTAACTGTGCAAAAAAATAAAAATATCAACTTAAAATTTCTGTTTCAAATATCAAATAAATTCTATTTGAACAATAAAAAAAAGACGAAGGAAATAAAAAAATCTATTAAGGCATAAAACGTAAAATGATCGTTTATGATAGTTTTGATTGCGAAATTTTAAAAAAAGTCACAAGGTCACCATACTTCTATAAGCATAGATTTCTTCATCTGTTGCATTAGTAGCTTTGGAAATTTGAAATAAATTCAGAAGAAAGATGAGAATTTCTAACTTCATTTTCATGAAATCCTAAAACAAAAATAAAAGGAAGAGCTTGCTTGTTAGACTCTGTAAAAATGAAAATAAAATTTAAACGCTTAGTTACAAACAGCATTAATACATTATACATTAATTTTTAAATTCGGATTAAATAGCAGTATAGAGTAATTGTTTATATTAATTTATTATACATTATACCTTATTGTTTGTTTGAAGTAAAATTTAAAAAAAATAGTGAACGAATCTTAGGGAAAAAAAAGTTTTATTTTTTTTAACTATAATTTTTCTTTTTTTCTAAAAAAAAATGGAAAAATTCCGATTCGTCTATTACTCTAGATAAATCAGTCTCAAATAAATTTTAAATTATCGGTCTCTATACTGCTATTTAGTCCGAATTTAAAAATAGTTATTTATTTATTTATTTATTTATTTATTTATTTATTTATTTAGTTGTATTCCGGATGGAAATTAGAGAAGGTATAGATTATAATTGGGAAAATATAGGTTACAATATAAATAGTTAATAGGAGTTCGGAATTGTTTAATTGCTCTTCAGTAAAAGTCTAGTCTGTCTTTTGATAACTTGGGGGGAGGCCGTGGCCTTTCACTGCAACACAACTTCTGTGAAGTTAAGCAACATCAGTGCACGGTTAGTCACTGGATGGGTGACCATCCGTGTTTTTACGATCTTCCTGGGGGGGGCCCCCCCCCGGCTGCTGTCACCATCATACAGCAGTCGTTAATCCAGGTTCATCCAGGGACCCAACTCGTCGGCTTTCTAGCCATACATGCCCTGGATGGACGTATTGGATTACCAGTATTAAAAAATAAATAAATTATTGATAATAGAGTAGACTGGTTGGTGGTGGTAATACTGTTTTGAATCTTTGTATACATTTGTTGTCTTATTGATGATGGTAGTTCGTTCCATAAATAGATGGCATTGTAGGGAAAATGTTGGAAAGATATTTGGATACCATTATATGAACTTCGAATTTGTATTGACGTGTAATCCGGTAAACGATATTATGAATATACCAATCTCTAATGAATTCTGCGGGATGTTGGTTAGTTATTAGGATTTTTGGCGTCGACTACTAAGGTCATTTTGCGCCTTTTACACAAGTTATATCTGTACGCAGCCCGGGACAAACACAAACATCCATGCCCACAGCGGGATTCGAACCCACGACCAGGCGGACTTGAGAACTAGAAAGCCTACGCCCTAGCCCTCTCGGCCACCTGGCCGGCTCTGCGGGATGACCTTTTAGATGTATGGCCGACATATGTTTAGAAGCGTAAGAAGATAATAATAAATGCAAATTCGGGAAACCGAAACTGAGGGTATTGCCAATTTCCGTTTTTGGTTTCGGGCCACTGTGTGTAATGATATAGGTCGATTCGCAACAGCATCGAATATTTCGCCAATGGCACTACAAACTATAGCCGAAAGTAAGCTGTACCGAGATCGGATGTTTACATTTTGAACAACGTGAATAGGAAGTTAGGTAGAGGCTAAACAATGGTGGTGTCAAATTTGACCTTTGTGACCTCGACTTTGAGACGTAACTAACTAACAGATTTGTTGTATCTCCTCTTGTTTTGAAATTGTATGGGAGGGTACAAACTTTATACTGTAAATATACGCTAATCCATAGAGAAATATACTAAGCTTGACAAAGTACGTTTTAAAAAACGATTTTAATTCACATAATTACACATCCTTAATAACTGAATATTCAAGGGATTTATTAAGTACCGATGAAAATGGGTGGGAAGGGGGAAAGAGACGAATTGTTTCTGCGTGCTTCACTTCACATAACCGAAGAACGTCCAACGTCCCTCCCCAGTCTGCTCACCCATTTTCATCAATAGACTGGCCGCTTCAGGGGTCTCGTTGTCAACGGTTGACTGTAGTAGCCCCACCATGCTGAGCGCTATATTAATTTAATTGAATCAGTGAGTGCTCGAATACAGTTCTGGGGTATTGTGACCCATCAGGTATCCACCAAAGTCCAAAGTTCTTCATTTCGAGGTCGTTGGAGAGAATAAATTCGACATCCAGTCATATCCTACAGATTCTTATTTCCTCTACACGACAAATGATCTTCAACTGTGGATTGTGAAACCACTACGACTTGACATTGCATGCATGCACATTGGGCTGTGACTTTGGTCTACATGGTCTAGCCCCCTCTAGTAAGACGATTTGCATTTCGTTTTCAGATTACAGTCTCAAATTCAACTTTAACGTTTGTTGCATCCCTTCCAGCTTCTACCGAATAAGACACAAAATAATTAATCTTCGAATAAGTCATCTGTTTGAAGAAACTCTTCGACGAAGTCTTTAGGCATTTGCACTTCTTAAGCATTATTTTTATTCGAATGAGAGCACAAACATTCATCTTTCGAGGCCCTGAGAAACTCTTGAAAATTAAATTAATAGAAATACCTGGTTCCTTTTTTATTTTACTTTCCAATGATGTCATTGGTCGGACAATGAAAAATATGCATAACTTGCTTTTCTAAATATACACTGAAATTGCATACCGCTGTGGTAAATTTTTATGGTTTGCCACCTCTGTAGTTGGAATTCAGCTCTAAGTCATTTAAAGTTCCTATTGCGTATAGAGAGCATGCAGCAATTTAGGAATGCTGAAATGGCGGTCATGCAACTTGTGTATGGTGCAGTTGACGGCAACGGAAGGACTGCCGCACAGTTGTATGCCGAACGGCACCCGAACAGACGTTATGAACAATCCATGCGTCGCCGTTGTGAAGCATGCATAACTGTGGACGGTAAGAACTTTGAGCAGTTGTTGCGAAATTGCACGTGAATACGTACTATCCTAGTACCGCTAAATAAAGAGTTTTCCAATTATTATTGGCTTGTCATTTCTGCATCTTCGTTTATCTTCTAGCTGATCCGGCAGGCGTTTCCGGTCATACATTCCTGTGATTCTATTTTGTTTTTGATTTTTACCTCCCCTAAAATTTGCACGTTGGATTTTTGAATCACCTGTATAAACAAGTCAGGCAACCGACCAGGACCGATAGGATTTTAAAGAATTCGAGAACAAAAAGGAAAGCATTTGATTTCTGAAGAAGCCTTTCATTGTTAAGAATTAGAAGAGGTTGCTAAGGAAGCCTATGGTTGCTAAGCAAGGCGTACTTCTAAGGGAAACGTATAGTTCAGACCTAATAAAACTATCTGAAAAGTTAAATGGAGAAAGTAGCATTTCTCTATAGATTAGAACATATACGAATCCTTTAATTTATTAGCATTCCTATTAAATAATCTTTCTTCAAAAACAATTTCCAACGCATTTCTGCGTAAGCATGTATCATTGAAGGGATGAGTAGCTACTAACTACTGTTAAAGTTTGCTTAACACAAACTAACTATTGATAATATAAGGTGTAAGTAGTTACATGCCATATCTTAGCAGTGAAAGTTTCCAATAGTTTCACGAATCATGGAATCAATTTCAATTATCATTAATTTTACGTTATATTCATTCATGACATGTCATTGCAAGTTATATATATATATATATATATATTACATGCCATATTTTAGCATTGAAAGTTCCAATGAATCATAATGGTTCCAGAAAACCAGGTGCCTTTGAACCAATTTCGACTATCATTAATTTTACTTAAGTTCATTCATGGCACATCATTTCAAGTCGTTTGATATATTACATGCCATATTTTAGCATTGAAAGTTCCATTGAATTATAATGGGTCCACGAAAAGCAGGTATCTTTTAACCGATTTCGACTATTAATAAATTTATGTTATATTCATTCATGGCACATCATTCCAAGTCGTTTGATATATTACAGGCCACATTTTAGCATTGAAAGTTCCAATGAATCATAATGGGTCCATGAAAAGCAGGTACCTTTGAACCGATTTCGACTATCACTAATTTTACGTGATATTCTTGTATGACATATCATTCCAAGTTGTTTTATATATTATATGCCAAATCTGAGCTTTGAAAGTTTCCTCTGAACCATACTGGTTCCATGAAGCCACATACCATTGAACCTATGTCGACTGTCATTAATTTTACGTTAATATTCAATGATGACATGTTATTTCAAGCTGTTTGATATTATACATGCTATATCTTAGCATTGAAACTTTCCAGTGAACCATAATTGTACCACTAAACCACATACCCTTGAACCAGTTCTGACTGATATAGACCATCAAGGAAGACGATCACGTGTTTTCACTTAATTCACAAGCCTTTTCTCTGCTTTAGCTATAGAATGTTAAAGGGAGAACAGAATTAGGCAATGCACAGTCCATTTATATATGGAAATGTATATTGAAAAACGTGCTCCCCTATATTATTTTTGACCTTTTGAACCGGAAGTAGTTTACCGATTTTTTCCACCAACGAACTCAGTCTTCCGATTTCCCTAAGTTGTCGAATTGCGAAAACGGAAGTCGAAAATTCGGAAGCGTTCGAAAGTTAGAAGCACCAACAGACAGACAGACGGACGTACATTGTGAAAACATAAGTACCTATCGGTCTTAATAATTCATTCGATTCGAAAACTGTAATTGATACATGAAAAGAATCGTAAACTCAACAAGTTTGCATCGTGATAAACCAGATTATAGCTCGAGTCCAGTGACTTAATAAAACGGTGATAAATTAGGAAACGAGTTTTGTGTATTGAACAGGCTTGAGGAGAGGGAGGGCTAAGCCGGTACATTGTTCCGAGGCCCATGGAGCTCAAAGGAGGGCAAAGAAGTTGAAAGTGATGTTGCGGCCCTGTTGTTGGAATATGCGAATGTACATGTACGTCTGTTATCGCATGATTCCCTCTAATTTTTTTGAGAGTTGCGCGATCCAAAATTAACTATGGGTAATAAAAAAGGCCATTTTTAATAATTTTTTAATTCGAAAATTCTGTGCAATTTATTGCAATGAAATTAAAATCAGTGCGCAGCTTAGAGGGAAATATGAGTGCAGCCTGCATTCAGATAAGAGTACAAAAAAGAACCAACATGTACTAGAGCATTTTGCGGTGGTATCGGTAGTTTAAGGACACTGGTTGTCTGTGTAAACGGAAAAGCACCGGTCGACGAAGCGTGGCAACCGAAACAGTAGAGAGTGTGGTGTGTGACCAGAGGGGCACACAGAACATTTGTAGAGCGTGAGGAAAACTTGTGAGTTTACAATTATTTTCATATATTTTTTAAAGATCTGTACGTATTACAGTATTTTGAAATTGAATGAATCATTTTTAGTAGCCATGTATTATACTGTACATAAAAGCGGTATAAGAAAGATAGGGTAAGCTTGTTCTCTTATGTTTTATTATTTTTCTATAGTATGAAACTTAAAATGGAAAATCAAAATCTAAAAGAGTGTTTGGATTTTTATAAAATTCTGAGATACAGGAAATTAAGCGTAAATAAATAAGAAATAAATATTTATAGTGCTAAATTAATAATCCATATCCATATACCGGGTGTTTCAAAAATGACTGGTATATTTGAAAAATCAATAAATCATTGCAAAATCAATAAATCAATAAAGCAATATGCTTGGGACAACAGTAAATTTTCAGGTAGACAAACTTTCGAAATTACAAACGGTGTATTTCTATCGCTGCCCGTTTAGTTTTTATTGGTTTTTCTAATATACCGGTTATCCGGTTATTTTTGAAACTCCAGGTATATATTATAAACCAGAGTCCGTTGAGGTGTTTGTCTCTTTTCAAATCAAAAAATACTCAACGAATCTCCACGAAACTTTCCATGTACGTAGTTAAAGTTACTGTGCCCTATTTAAGGTACATTTTATACCGTGTTTTTTTATCAATTTATTAAGTTATTCTTATTTTTCTTAAAGTTGATTAGACTTCAAAGAATGTCACTAGATGACGATGCCAGACGGCGCACTTCTATTTAGTTACATACTGTTGTAACTTTAATTTAATATATTATTACAGAGTGTCCATAAAAGGTTTGAGACATTTTATATGTGCATTATCAAATGACTAATAAAGATAAACAGAATCGGATTTCAATATATGAAAATGTAACTGAAAAAGTTTTATTGTGTTTCACAATTTCGCCGCTAGAGTGCGGGAACTGAAGTGAATCACGGTTGCTGTTAACGAAACGGAGGTCGATATGCTCAAAAGAACATGGCAAGATATTGTGTATAGGCTGGATATCCTTCGTGTGACCCAAGGAGCACCAGTTGGGGTCTACTAACTTTGTTTAATAAAACTTTTTTAGTTACAATTTCATATATTGAAACCCGTTTCTGTTTATCTTTATTAGTTTTTTGGTAATACACAGATAAAATGTGCCAGACTTTTATGGACACCCTGTATTATTTTGTTAATAAATTTCGTTTTTAGAAGTAAAATTACTACAAAATGATTTAAGTGACCATAGCTTAAATTTCAGCGCCTAGAATGGAAAATTTCATCGAACAAACAGCCCGAGCAACGCCGGGAACATCAGCTAATAATAATAAACAAGATCCAAAAGCGATTAACCGATTAACCTTATCTACAAAATATTTCCTAAGACGCATTTCGATCTTTCGTCTTCTATTGGGTAATTTAAAATTGAAGAACTCACTTAATCTTATTGCTTTTGGAAAATAAATAACAGGTAAAAATAAAAATGAAGAATCTTACCTTCGGTACTGTTCAATCTGAAGAACGATAAATGTGATGCTCTGAGAATTCATGGGAAGATGGAGATTTTATACTATCGATCGTTTTCCTGTAATGCGCATGATAAAATTTCAATGCACGCCGTCTGGCTTAAAATAACAACAACAACAAAAAATAATGGAAGATCTTGCGTAACAGGAAAAATAATGTTGATTTCATTTTGAATTAGATGTCTATACAGTTTGGATTGATGTCGTCATTGAACAGATGATATGAAATCGTTTTTTTTTCTGGGTGTGTTTACCATTTATCACGTGTGTGTATAAATTAATTATATGATTTTATGAATATTTCCATTTATAAAAAAAATGTTCATCGCTCCTTTTCAGTTCTCTTATACAAATTTTCAAATAAAGAAAACAGTGTCAGCACATGTACTGTTATCTCGTCTGCTAACTTTTATTAAATAAGGTGATGAAATAGAAAAAGATCTCGTCCAGAAACGTTTCATACTGTCATATGTTTCTTTATCTTTATCTTATACTAGAAGCGAACCCACCCGATTGTATAATCGGGAAATAACCCATTGTTAGATAACCCTTGTTAGATTTTTTCTTTGTTGTGACATAGTCCACCGTCGTTGATTTTATATATATGATGGATATTTTTGTTTCATTTATGATGAAAAATACAGGGTGAACATAAAGTCGCAGCCCATTTTGCAGATAAACTTTATTCATGAGGTTTATATTACAATAATAATATACAGCATATTAGTACTTTTCAACGTGATGTCCATCAAGTTCAAAACACGTTTCCCAACGGGTCAGTGTAGCTCGAAACACCTTTTCCAACATCGCCACGGTGATCTGTTGGCATGCGTGGCTGATGCGTTGACTCAGCACTGTCAAATTTGCAACCTTCGTCTTGTAGACGTGTTCCATGATGAACCCCCAAGCGAAAAAATCCAATGGGGGACCGAGACGGCCAAAGACGTGTGGATCCTCTTCCTATCCATCTGTCTGGATAGACGTCGTTGGGGTAAGCTCGCACAGTCGTTGAGGTAAGCTCGCACGTGTTTTGAACTTGATGAACATCACGTTGAAAAGTACTAATATGCTGTATATTATTATTGTAATATAAACCTCATGAATAAAGTTTATCTGCAAAATGGGCTGCGACTTTATGTTCACCCTGTATATTCTTGCATAAACAAACAAATACGTTTGGTTTCTGAAAGATCGCACAATTTTGTCACAGAGAAATTTGATCTACTATGTTTATTCGGACATATGTTTATATGAACTATGTTTCTTAATTTGGCGCGAGGAACCGCCCTCAAAGTTTGTAAATGTATTTGTAATACACCAGTATAATAAATTGTATCGAAAATACAAGTTTTTTAGTATTCATTGCGGGAAGTAGCGAACATCAAAGAAATATTGATGGTAGGTAGAAAGAAACAAATTGGCAATCTGGGTAGGCCAACAGCAGATATGTAAGATGAGGCAAAAGTCGCGCAAATATAAGGGTACACGGTGAATTCTAATTCCACACTCAAAACAATTTTGCTTAAAATGAAAGTTGAAGGTCTCAATAACAATGTAGCATGTATAAAAATTTTCAATTCGAACTCAAAATTGATAAAATATATTAAAAAAAACTTTCATTTTTTCCCTCCGCTTGCGATCGACACTAGCGCCATGTTTCGGCAACTATTATGTCACAAGTTGCGGAGAAGTGTGAAGGAGTTTCGAAATCGTGATGTCACACATTGGACGCTATCAATTAGTTGTCAGTTGGGCATCGCAATGGACTATGAATATGAAACAAGACCGATAGTGACGACTGCGACTTTGGTAACAGTGACAGCGATATACAAGGGCCGCTAGAAGAAATAAATGCTACTGCAACTTCTGCGATATACAGCCCTATGCATTTAATCGTGAAACGGGATCTTCTGCTTTCCGCGTCGGCGTGTGCCCTACACAGCAGATAGGCCTACCTCATTCTTCCTTCGACGTTTAGCACATGCTGTTGTGGTCGTTGTTCTTGAAGACCACCAGGCCCGTTTAGACTTGGAAGAGCATTTAGTTCCACCTTATACGTGATCTAGTTTCAGCGAATTTCTTGTTTGAATTGATACCAGTTCCCTCGCTGTCAAAAACTAATCCACTGTTTTTTAATCGATTCTGATTCTGGAAATCTATGAAACGTGAAATTTCTAGCTGACTGTCTATTTACATATCCAAACAGAGAACAAATTGAAGGGATTCAGACATAAAACAGGTTAGCAAAATCTTACGATATGTAGAATCGTTCTAAACGACTAGAATCTGGGCGATGAAATTCTCCGAGGTTCTCGCGGCAGGAAATGACGTCTTGTTCCGCCGTGTTTCTTAATAAAATATTAGGAAAAAAATCGAAAAATTTTGAATGATAAATATGCCCCATTAACCTGGATTAATGTTATGATGCAAAAAAAAATAAAGTCGATTTTTTTCGGTGGAGTTTACCTTTAAGCTACCGTATTATGCCTTTAACTTATCTTAAATTTATATTATTTTCAAATTAAAAATAGTTTTTTCATGTAGTCTGTGTAAACTACGCAATGCTTATTGTATGTTTCCACACATTTAACATAACGAAATATAAGTTTTATTAGAAATAAAGTTCAAATAATTTGCAATATTTATTACTTCAGTGAGTACAAGTGAACACATATTTCAAATACAGGATGCAAATACAAATATTACCAAATAAAAATTTACAGGATACAAAATATACTGAATTATCTGTTATAATACAGTGATCATGAGCCCACCTCTTACACTGTGTGCATGGTACGCATTGTTCTCCAGGTTTTGACTTTATACATGGCCTCTAACAGTGTGTAAATCTGCTCCATGCTTCCTAGGTAAACTTGCCCCATCGCCGTGTATGGATTACAACTAAGCCTCTAAGCTTTGTTCTTAAGGTTAACAATCAACTCAATAGGTTAAAATAACTGCAAAAGAACGGTCTAACAGGTTAACCAATAATGAGTTACGATGATCTAATGGTACAAATCCTATAAATGCTAATACATTAGTGGTAAAATCTACTTATCGGAAGAAAAATTAGAAAAAGTAGCCTATTTCACTGTTCTCGCACGCTACTGACTTCAAACTGTTGTGAGGGTACATGGCGATGGTAAAGTTTCAAAGGCGGTGAGCTCCGACCAACGGTAAATAAACTATAGCGAATGTGTAAACTTACCCCTGTACCAAACCTACCCCGGTCTCCCCTACAGATATAAAGATTATTAATTTCTATTTTTTGAGAGCCTTTTCTCCAGTTTTAGATTTTTTTCCATCACTGTGGTAGTATTCCACAGTTGTATGTTAAATTTCAAGTTTTTAGCTTATTTCCAAGTTGCATTTTAAAACCAGACTAACATACAAACATTGTGCTCTGTATATATTGTATACTCACCGATAAATAAATGACTAATATTCCATTTTGTTTGCACTCTCCTACTATTATAATACGTTTAGAATAAAATGATAAATCATCAAGAACGGTTAGTTAGCATTTCATATTTACATGTGCGCAGGATGGTGCATAGCCGAAAATAATAATAGTCTGACGGCATTTTGTTTGCTTATAGCTCCCGTTATTATTGCGCGATTGCAGTGACATTGTACGGACATATTTTCAGCTTATTATTTTTCATTAGGCGTCGATAGGTCTCAGAGGAAAAACCGTCGGGCCATTTTTCTTCGTTGGCAATTCTATTTTGTAAGGACAAACTTCACAAAGCGACAGCGGAGTTTCTGTGTACGACATCCAAAGGGCGCAGGCGGCATCGCGCGAGCTGGCGCCAGTTTCAGAGCGCTGCGCGACTTGCATACGGACTCAGGCACAATTCAAAGACCGTAAGTGTTTTAAATGCTTCCCTACTGGATACAGCTAAAGTGATTTAGATGCTGAGAACTCTTGTGCTAATTAGAATTTAAATTTCTCTGGGTCTCGTCTCTTAAGTGAACGGACAACTGTGCTTAATCATTAATCGTTATTATTTTATTTTATTGTGTACTTGTGATAGCGACCCACGTCCTCCGGACCACCTTACGGAAGTCAGGAGAGCCACCTACCTTTACTAAGGGGATTTTGTGTAAAGCGAGACCCTTATCCATTTAAGTAGGACTTGCGCCCGATATTTGACATTGCCATTACAAAACCTAAGTGTTTTGCTTCGTCGTGCGTAATTCTGCTATTAGCCATTAAATGAATTAATTATACGAGGTTTATCTTTATTCCGACACCGTTAGAATTAATAGGTACTTCTTGATTTCTCCTTTACAAGTAGGACGGAGCCCCCATCCTCCTCATGATGGACTATGGACCATTCTTCAAGTCTAAAGAAGTGACGAACCGGCTACACACGATTGACATCACCTGTTAAGATTTCTTGCTACAAAGAAGATTCGATTTATATTTCGTGATATTTCTTGTTACTAACTCTACCGGCACTTTTCTCAACTTATGTTTTATACTAACTTTTATTTAGTCAATTAAATTTATTATCAAATTAATCAACACGTCCTCCCTTTTACTCTGCTATCACCAACACAGTCAAAAGCACGAGACAATGGCACCGCAATTCCCTGGAACTGGCACAGTCAGATTTTTTTTTTCTGTCATTGTCTATCGCCAAAGTCCGACGAACCTGGATGTTTTTCAAGGATAAATCACTGAAGCTATTCAAAGCATCAACTGTATGACATTCTCGTGCGATTCAAGCATACGCTCAATCGGATTGCAGACTTGGGCGTAGCCAAGGAAGGAAAGGCATTCCTTTCCTCTAAATCAAGTAATTTTTTACATGTATAAAAATATCTGTTCGCAGGGATACGTGGAATATTGGTATTGGCTTTACTATATAAAGAAAAGGCTATTATTTAATGAACTTTTGCCATAAGTGTTTGACTTCCCATTACATATCCTGCCCTCTACCTCTCCCCTTAGATAGATCCTGGCTACGCCTCTAGTTGTACATTTTGGGTCGAAAGGCAATGTACGCACTTTATTGAAATGGTTTCTCAACACATA
>JAHWFO010116657.1:212327-316216 GCA_023313115.1 Rhysida immarginata
ACTCGATACCGGAAGTATCGATGCTTCATTGGTATCGCACATCACTAGTTTTAATTGCCAACAGAAGCTATACTCTGTCCAGCTGCGACATTTTCCCGGAAATTTTTCTTTATTGTTTCGCATTTTTATATACACGTGAATTACGGCTTTAGTCACGGTCTCCTAGAAACTACTATGCCTGAACATGACGTCAATAATGTATTGTTGAAGCACCAAGATTGTGACGTTGAACTAACTTCTGTAATAGCACCACCAGTTCGACGTTACCATGTTTTATCTTTTCCATGTTCAGGCCTGGTAGTTTCTAGAAGGCCGTGCTTTAGTCAGTAAATCATGCAGCATCGTTCTTTTTTTCAGGTGGGGGAGGGGGGGATAATAGCTACCATTGAAAATTAAAATCTGAGATAAACTTGTTTTAAGTTTCATTATTAAAAAAAATTCCTTACCCTCCTTGGAAAGAGGTCTCACAAGTTATTTTCAGCTTATTAAATCGGACAATGAAACTCTCGACAAAGTTACCATTTTTGGCAGAATCTGCATTTACATCGCAGGGATCTGTTGGCTATAAGTCGAATTCTTCAACGGTGCACTTACTAAAAATTAGAGCGCCAAATGGTTTCCTAATAAAATAATAAACAAACATTAATTCTTTCCATAATTTTTTTCTTATCATATATATAAAATCAGCGATGGACTATGTCACAACAAACAAAAGTATGGAGAGAGGTGTGTGTCAAACAGCTAACAATGACGATTATACTATATGGTGGGTTATTTCTATACTCATGAAAATCACTTATTGGTGGCAAAGTAGAATCAACAATGTCTAATTGAAATAGGAAATTTAACTGGACACGCCCACTCCAACGTTCTTTGGACAGAGTATAGTTGTTTATAACATTGGTATTTTCATTTCAGATTTTGTTTTTCATTATGGAGTAATCTCTTAATTGAACAAAATATGAATATGTGAATTGTATATAATTTGCACAAAGTATCAATCCTTATCAATCCTTATCAGTTCACTTTTGTACACTCTACACTTACTAAATGGAGAGAAATACAAGAGTCGTTTAAGGTTGACCTAGACATTCGTGCATGTAAAATCGAAACGAGAATGTGTTTACCGCAAAAGCGGATAAAAGGAGCACATTTTCGTGTTACAGCACCGAGACATCGAACATAGATACTTTCAATTAACCTTACATTTTAAAACACTTTACAAAAATATATAAATTTGAAAACTGAATTGTAAATTACTATTTAAGTAAACTAACAAAGAGAGAATTTAAACGAATAAACTTGAAGAACTGAAAGGCTAAATGGAGTGAATTCTTTATATATTTGAACAAATAAAAGTTCTTTAATGTTACACGAAGTGAACCTCATTTGCTGAAGTGTTCAATGTAAGCGCCTATTATTTTTGCAAATTCTATTACTAAAGCGTCTCTACGTTAACATCTACGTATTGAAGCAATGGATTAGCTACTAGCATTTAGCAAATTGTCTAACAGTAAATACTAATTGTCTAACATGTTAGGAACCTTAGGTAAAAACATATTTTGTTTATGGTTTCAGTACTAAGAGATATGCATAAAAATGTGTTTTTTTAATATTTGTGTTTTAGTTTTAGTTAGAAAGACCTAAAAAAGCATATTTAATGGTTTGTGACATATTTGGGATTATCAGACTTAATTAGTTATGGATATTGTATGCGTAACAGCAATATGCTATTGATAACAGTAAGCAATGGATAACAATAGGTACAACAACCGGTAAGGAGTTGGTTTGTATATTACAAGCTATATCTTAGCATTGAAAGTTTCCAAGGTAACAAAAAAGAGGGAACCTTTAATCCACAAGGAGATTTGAAATACCGGTTACGCATTTTGGCTACCAAGTAGCCATCTTCAGCGATGAGAAACAAAGGTCAGCTAAAGGAAACTTTTCTTTGACTTTTGTCTCTCATCGCTGAAGATGGCTACTTGCTAGCCGAAATACATATCCGATATTTCAAATCTGCTTGTGGATTAGAGGTTCCTTCCCTTTTTGGTTGTTCCTTTCCACAATTTTGTTTAATTTTTGTTAAAGTAATATATGCTACCATTAGTTTACGTGCTACTAAACCAATTTCCAGTATCATTAATTACTCTTTATATTCAGTCATGACACCTTGTTACGAGATGTTTGATGTATTACATGCCATATCTTAGCACTGAAAGTTCCAACGGTACCATATGGTACCATTAGGACACGTGCTACTAAACCAATTCCCAGTATCATTAATTATGCGTTATATTCATTCATGACACGTTACGATTTGTTTGATATATTATTTGGAAGGGGGAAAAACCATTGGTTCTTAGAAGCGCGGACCTAGGAGAGGGCTCAAGTAGTTAGAAGTTTTCTTGTACACAAATTTTCCTACACGAGAAGGTCCATAGGTCCAGTGTCCAGATTTCAAAAAGAGTCTCTCTGGACATGTCACATCTTAGTAATGAAAATTCCAATTGTTTGTCATTGGAAATTTTTGTGGGGGTATCATAATGGTACCATTAGAGCACGTGCTAATTGTATCTATTTCGGTTATCTCACCATCCCATGTTATTGGATTGATGAAAACAGAGTTTGAAAATGTTAATTAGTTTTCAAGTTATCTGAATAAATAATACGCTGTGGCTACAGTCACGGAACCGTGTACGATTTTTCAGTCCCGGAATGACTTCAGTTCCTGCTACGTGAAGGGAAGAGCGGTGCACGGCGACCACGGGATCGTGATCGAGATTTGTTTCACGGATCTGCAGCCGTGAAAGGCATAGGGGGTCATTCAAGTTTTTAGCTACAATAGGGAAATTCATTCGTTGTTTAGCTGTAATAAAATTTGTGATCGTGCAAAGGAAATGCAGGAATAATTTCGCTACCCTCATCGTTTATAAACCATTTTCCAGTCATTTTAATTCCTTATTTCTCTATTTAGCAATAGGGAAGCGAAGTTCGTCGTTTATGTGTCGTATTCGCCCTCTTTTTGTGGCCCCTTCAATTGTTCTAGAGTCGCATGTCCACAATTGAACAAAATTTTGCTTAGAATATCCTTAACAAAGCTTTATAATTCGTTATATGATGAAAATTCATCTTTAAAATCCATCGCACATGTGACTTGAACATTCGACGCGACCGCCGTGCACCGCTCTTCCCTTCACGTAGCAGGAAGTGACGTCATTCCGGGACTGAAAACTCGTACACGGTTCCGTGACTGTAGCCACAGCGTAAATAATAAGCTCCCTACGAATAAAGAAATTCTTTTGGTTTAGCCACCGATCTCCCCTTTCTATAATCGTCAGTCATGTCCATCCAACACGCACACCATCTCAACAACGTTTAGAGCACGCGCAGAGTCGAACCGAAGTGCTCAGTACGGGCTTTCCCCACTGCAAGGATGATTTGTCTCTTCCAGTAATTCACTACACGTACTTTCTCTATGCAATAAAATCTATTGCAACGCAATGCATTGTTAGAATTGTCTACAGACGGTCAGACGGACGGACGGACGGACGGACGGACGGACTGTCAGCTGGACAAACCGATCACATAAGTTATAAAAATAACTCTAGCATATTGCGTTTTTCAGGAAACTTTAAGTAATCCTTTTTGAGTATCCCTCGATCGGCATGACGCAGCTGCACCAAACTTTATGGTAAGCAGTGTCTCTGAACTAAGTCTGGACAGTAAGGGGTATGGGCAACACTTCCCAGCCCATTTTGGCAAGAGTTGCTTGTGTCAATGACGCCGGCCATTGTCATGGAAAAGAATGGCATTTCCAGAGACATCTCGGGTCTTTTCTCGCCAATGCCGTTGAGTGCGGCACCCTGAAGCGATTTGCTGTAACACTGGGCGTTAATTGTGATACCTCTTCCCTGCCTTTATCGAGGCTGGCTTGCTCAACCCGCTCAATGTTTACTTGTGTGATTGTAGTTGGACAAACGTGCCCAAAATAAATACAACAGTCGTATATTCTTGCCCGTCACATCGATTCTTTCTCATACTGTGTGATTGAAATCTTCTCAAAATCTCAACAGGTTTAACCTTGTCCTTCACAAAATATTTCATTATAAACCAATGTCCCACGCATACTACACATACGTCTTGCCGATTACGTGATATCAAAAAGGATTACGTAAAGTTCCCTGAAAAATGTTTTATTACAATATAATATACAGTATGTCGTTCAAGATTGACCTACTGTCACGTACGAAAAAGCTGTGCGCTGTGGAAAATAAACTACAGCAAGACACAGTAGGTAGGAAATAAAAGAAGTCGGTTTAATTTTCCATAAAGCAAAATACTAATGATTAGATCTTGCGAGTAGCTGATCGCAAGGACAGCGTCCACCACAACCACAGCCAGAGTAGTGGGGACGATAGCTAAATAAAACTAAAGTTACACAAAATAAAGAAGAACCCGTTATGATTTGTCACTTATGCTATACAATTTCATAGGGCTGTCTCTTGCGCCCATATACATATACGGGATATTTGGCCTCCTTTACATAAAGGGTCTGCCAAACTATTATACACAATATATATAATTAAATTGTACAAGTCTGTCAGATATGGAAACAATCGTGAGGTCTCGATTTCACCGCAGGGGTTCCAAACTCCCCTCTATCAGTAAGCGGCGACGCCTCGGCGTTTGATACCTAATACGGGGTTGATATGTCCTACTGTAACAGACAAAGATAAAACGACATTAATTATTTCCTCACAATGTAGAGTGAGAAGACACTCCCTAAATCCGGAATTATAAAGTACGAATTTATTCTAAAAACTCAATAGTGATAGTAGGATTTACCTGGACTATAGGCATGGGAGATCTTTAAATGTAGATGGTGCCCAAATCATCACTGCTATAGGCAGAGAGCCCCCAGGGCATAATGAGTAACAGCTCTGTTTCAGGGAATTGCGTTTTTAACGAACCTTCATGAATATTTATAAGCGCCAGGGACGAACTACGCGCTCTAACCATTATTAAATTACGCAGCGCTAACTCTAATGTGATTACAGGCTGCTGGACTATCGCTATGGCTCGAAGGAGCGTACTGGTACCGCGATAATGGCAGTAAAAAGCTAAAGAATACTTACAGAGGCTGAAGCTACGCTCGCTCGCACTCTCGTCTTGGCTAACAACTCGTTCAAACGTCTCAGATACTGACAGGACCTGTTTATTGTCCGTCCCGCTTGAATTAGCTGAGGACGAAGCGGTTAATGGAGTCGACAATGCTAAGACGGGTTTAACCTCTTTATGGCGACGCAATAACGGCTCGCTGAGGCCCTGCAACGTGCTCGACGCAGTGGGTTTTTCCGGCGGCGTAATATGCTGCTTCGCGCGGAAACCAGTCGCTTTAGCTACGTTTCTGTTATTCCTATTCACTCGAGAAATACGCTTCTTCTCCCATGACGTAGGCCTAACGTTCGAGCACTTTTTGGTCGCGGCGGGTTGCTCGTCGTCGACCGTCTCGAACGCTGGATTCTTCCTCCCTGACCTAGAAATCACGTTAGCAGGTTGTTGCGTCACTTCCGCCCTCGCCTTCCTCCTACGTCGCCCTCTTTTCTTCTTCCTCCTTTGACAATCCTTCGCCGATCGCGTCAATAGATGGCGCCACTAATAACTGAGTTATCTCGTCTTCAGCTCCGCGATCAGGGTCCGCTGTCAGCTCGCGTGACACCTACGCTTTCGCCCATATAAAATCGAGAAATTACTCTTATAATAAAATGACGAAAGACGAAAGATGGTGAAAAATGCAACGCATGGACACGTTTGTCCGACTGCAATCACACAAGTAAACATCGCACGGGTAATTCAAAGACATATATATCCTTATTATACATATATATCCTTATTATATATAACCTTATTATATATCCTTATTATACAGGGTAATTCAAAAACATGTATAAACTAACACATGTATGAAGGTAGCCATAATTTGTAATACATCAAAAGTAGAGCATATTTGGGAGATTACGCGCCTCTACTGGTATACACAAGCTTCTTGCGCTGTTTTCGAGGGTGGCCGCTAGATGATCGTTGCATTAACTCTCGAGGAGCATAGAGGCCATTAAAAATTTTAGATAAGTGTGTACCTTTTTGTGATGTTCGGAAACTTCTTGATTGCGTCGTATTCCATCTACGTATAAGAGTTTTTACAAATTGCTATATGAGGAAATTAATGGAATAACTTACAAAAGTAAAGAGGGATTGTGTTCGTAAGGTAGAAAAGCTTCGTCAATAACTTCAGAGCAGTTCTCTTGGGCTTCTAAATCAAAGAAATAAATAATTTTTCATTTATTGTAAGGGAAACTTTAAATAGTAATTTTTCATATCTATCTATCTATATATATAAAGAAGGATGTTTGTGGGTCTGTGGGTCTGTGGGTCTGTGTGTATGTTTTTTATACAAATCTACAGTTTTATTCCGATCTTGATAAAATTTCGCATACATGACCTTCAAAGCATGAGGAAGGTCACTGTCTACCTCAGATTTCGGAAAAATAATAAATATCGATAAAAAATCGATATTCATGGTTATGGCAAGGCATATTAATGAGAAATATCTCATGACCAACAATGCAAGGCAAAGTTGGTACAACAATAGGTATCAACAATGGTATCAGCACGCAATTCACAAACACACTGCATGAACCAACAATATATATCTCATGACTAACAATGCAAGGCAAAGTTTGTGCAACAATAGGCCCATAGTGTTCGCATCAACAATGGTATCAACGCGCAATTCAACAATAACAATGAGCACAGAATGATGATGTAATGTTAAAGCAATCTTTCCAAGAATTATAACAATGAACATAAAATGATGATGTAATACGGATAAGTTTCAATTTGTAACAATGCATAGAATTCCTGTTATTCAGGCTTTTCTTAGAAAAGAGAGTTCTTAGTACTTAACAATTTCTTGAAAATCTTTAAAAATGATCAGTAACTGGAGATAATGGAGAGTTAGCAGACTATTGAGAAAGAGTGGAAAGACGACAGAGGAAGCACTCCTTTAGCTCCGTGATGTATTGAGCAAATGGGAAGCAAGTAAATAGAAGAATCGGCGACCGCTAGACTGCACAAAGTGATGAATGGCCAAGTTTTACTTCAACACATCGAGAGAAGAGTGGAAATTGCAACAACACTAAGTATACATCTGAGGTAAGATTACGTGAGTAAGAAATTATTTAGACTAGCAGTGGCATCCTTGGAGAGGTTCAGCCATTGTGAGCCTTTAAAAAGATTTTTTTCGAATTTTCATTAAGAATTTTTACTGTATTAATTCTAAGCATTTTCATGTGTTCATTTTTTTAGATATTGCAAAATTTAATTTAATTTTTTGAGATTATTCTGTTTACATCCAAGTGTTATTATCCCGGGCAACGCCGGGTATCTTTGCTAGTAACGTAATAAAAAGCCAAACAAGCTACTTTGTTTTTTTAATCTAAACTTCAATTTAATCTATTAAAATAGTATAACAAAACGAAATACAGTAGATGATTAATTTCTATGTGAACGATTGTCTGGAAGCACCGTACGGAGTCTTGTGTAACTCTTTGTTACCAGTTTGCCAAATTCATATAAGCTTTCAGAAGCCGTCACTTGTGCACCGTCGTTTGGAAGGGTACATAATGCAAATTCCTATTCACACATAATTTAGCAGTGCAAATTTAGTAATTACTTAAACATCTGTCCATAATACGTAGTGTCATGTACTAAAGCAGTTGTAGTCTCATGAAATTTGGTAAAAAGATAACGAAATAAAAACAAAGTTTGGTAGATTATAAATGATGACATTGCATTGGAATGCTAGTAATTGCGAGCTTTGTAAGTGAAACCAGGGATCCTCTTTCACTGCTAGCCAGGAGAGGACCAAGATGGGATGTTGACCACCACCTGCAGGGAAGAGGCAGGCTCTCAAAATAGCGGGGATGAGCGAGGTGTAGAGTGGGATAAGAAGGATGGGGGTAGGATTGCCAAGCGGAAACACATAAGTAAAGGAAGAGGATTGTGAGTGATATAGAGAAAAACTACAAATAAATAAATAAATAAAATAAATAACAAATAAATAAAAAAAAATATAAAATAAATAAAAGGATATGAAATAGATGAAGAAAGCAAACCAGAGACACAATGATGAAACGTGAATAAAAATAAATAGAGACATACAAAAATGCGGAAGAAAGAACGCAAGAAAAAGTGGAGGAATATGACGAAGAAACCTACAGAAAGTGGAAAAAAGTGGAGTAACTGCATTAAAACTATATAGACCCCGCGGTCTAAGCGAGATAGGGAAAAGGGAAAGAGTTGCAAAAAGACTAAAATATAGGATAGCAAATAAAATTAAATAGAGTGGGTAAAAAATAATAATTAATAAATTAATAGTAAATAAATGAAAAATAAAAAAATAAATGAATTATTAAAATAGGGGAGAAAATTAATAATAATAATAATAATAATAATAAAGTATTATTAATAATAGAGAAATAATAATAATTTAATAAGGAGGAATGGGACCCGAACCTTACCTCACGGCGTCAGTTGAGGAAAGGTGAGAAACGGGGAAAAGGGAACCACTACGATTTTGGCGAACGATTCAACGACCCTGAATTTGCGTTGTGTTAAGTATGGTAAAGGCGTATAGTGGAATTCAGGAGGTTGAACCACTACCAGACTCACAGTGAAGGGCAAGAAAGAGCAAAAAGCGACAAAAAACAAGGTTAAAACAAGACTTAAGCTTAACTAACGCATCAAATAAAAAGGCATTAAAAAGCAAAACAACACAGTTTAATAAACAAAACAGAATAACAAAAGTAAATAATAATCAACAACAAAGCAATCAATCATCTATACATAGCATAAATCTAAGTCACTTCCCCGGTGTATGTGCCCGATAACCGTAAGAACTGCTGCATCGATTTTTATGAAACAAGGTTTGTTTGTTAGGGGATTTATGTAGAAACTTTGTAGGCTAGGTGTTAATTCATAAAAATTGGTTTTATATTAATTATTTACGTTAATTGCTCTCAAAATGCGTCAACATGGCCGCTCATCATCACGTGATAGGCGATCGAACCAATGGAAGGAAAAACAGGAATTAACGCATTCAATTGTTTTCAAAGGATGTCACTAGATGGCGATACTATCTTATAGAAAAGTTGAATAGACTTTTTGTTTTTAAAGTATGTCACTAGATGGCGAGGCCAGACGGCACACTTTAGAGAGCCTTTATAATCAGAGAGTGGCCATGAGTGAAAAGGTAGCCATGTTTTGGCAAACCTCTGTTTTGAAAGTACTACGGCAGTACTATATATATTTATTTTCAGATGAAACAATCGTTCTAAAAATGTTGTAAACTGTTGTACAAGAACCTAAATATAATATCAGACTTTCGAGAAGTAAATAAAATTTAATATTTTGTTTAAACTATTCTCTACATGGAAAATTTTAAAACATTCGTTTATGATATACAGTAGCTGTTAATTTTTTAGTGGATTTGTTTAATGTAAATACATGTATATCAAAACTAATTATACATTACTGGATTCAGCAATAACATTTTATTTCAGTAAAAATATTACTTTCATTTTATCTTAAAAACAATTTTTTATTAACAAAAGAAATTTTTAATTAACATATGAGGTGTAATAATGTAATAATAAATTTAAAACAAACATTTGCCTCTAAATTTTAGAATAAACATATGTAAAAGAAAAGAAAATAATTTATAATGAAAGTGCATGTTTGAATTTAAAAAAATAATTATATTTTAGCTTTTGGAAAGTTGTTTTAATTTTAATCGGTGATTAAATATAATTTTGGTTTGCTAATTTTGAAAATGAATTCAGTTTTCATCCATCACGCCAGGATTTTTCAAAAAATGCAAGTAATGCAAATTCTACTTGCACTCCTATTTCATAATCGTTGTTTAAGCCAGAGTCAAACTTTAAATTAGATTTTTAATAATTTAATAATAATAAATAAATTGTAAAACTATTTTTATTGACTGCCCTAGCGCAGAATAGAGTAATTGGACTCTAAAGAATTTTAAACTTTAATACTGCCTGTTTTCATAAAATAACGAGTAAAATGAGCGAATAAAGTCCCGTTTTGCGAATAAATCTTGCGTGATATCTCAAAATAGTTATAAAATTTGAAATGAGCATGTTGAAATTAGTAAAATCGCTGAAAATTTTCTTGACAATAAACCCTCGTAGGCCTGTGTAATGCTGTCCATTATAATGAAACTAAAGTGAGGATCTCGTTTAGCGTACAAGCCTTTTGTGATAGCACAAAACGGTTTTAAAATTTGAAATTAACATATTGAAATTAGGAAAAAAATCACTGAATATTTTCTTGACAATAAACCATCGCAGACCTGTTTAAACCATTCAAATTATCAATGGTTTAAACATTCAATATTTATAAATCGAGATACTGTCAATTCATAGTATGTTGGTTAATAGATTAATGAATGAATTTTAAAATTTGAAGTTATTAAATTTGTTGTTTTCCATCAATAATTTCCAAAAGCTAAAAATTCATTAATTTTTATTAAAATTTACTTGTCATTAATATACCTCAAATGTTTATTACAGTTTTTACAAATTGGTTTCATACAATTTTAAATAGATTTTAAATGGATTTAATACACTTTCAAATGAATTTAATATTCTTTCAAATAAATTTAATACATTTTTAAATGAATTTAATACAATTTTAAATGAATTTAATACGATTTTAATACATATAATGTCTGTAAATGAAGTTTAATTACTAAATACTCTAAAAATAAATTTTTTGCATTTTTTGCAAATTGGTTTCATACAGTTTTACATGAATTTCATACATTTTTAAATAGATTTAATATAATTTTAAATGAATTTAATACGCTTTCAAATAGATTTAATACATTTTTAAATGAATTTAATACGATTTAAATAAATATAATGCGTGTTTTAGTTCAGTGTATTTGGAATTAATTACTAAATTGAGTATATAAAAAAACATTTTTATCGAAACATTGATTTAGTAAATTTTACGGTAAATCTATATTTTATTATTTTAATTCAATTACAGAATACAAAACAGTAACATAGACAAATAACACAAACGTAAAAAGAGTAACAGTTAACCATTGTGTAATTAAACTAAAGTAAATGCGAATAATACTAGGAATATTTATTCTTCCATATTTCTGTAACTGAGAGGGTATTTCACCGGTAAATGAATTTAAAATCGTATTAAATTCATTTAAAAATGTTTTTAATCTATTTAAAAATGTTTGAAATTCATGTAAAATTGTATAAAACGTATTTGTAAAAACTGTAGTATTACTGTATTTTTTTAGTTTAATTAACTGTTAACTCCTTTTACGTTTGTGTTATTTATTTATGCTACAATTTTGTTTTCTGTAATTGAATTAAAATAATAAGAAAAAAATTAATGTAAATTTACTAAAACAAGGTTTCAATAAAAATGTTTTTTTTTACTTAGTTTAGTAATGAAATTCCATTTACAGTGAATTAAAATACATTAGATTTATTTAAAATCGTATTAAATTCATTTAAAAATGCATTAAATCTATTTGAAAGAGCATTAAATCTATTTGAAAGAGTATTAAATTCATTTTAAAGCGTATTAAATTCATTTAGAAGCGTATTCAGTTCATTTAAAAGCATATTAAATCTATTTAAAAATGTATGAAATTCATTTAAAATTGTATGAAACCAATTTGTAAAAACTGTAAAAATTTGTTTTGTTAATAAAAAATTCTTTTAAAATAAAATGAAGATGTAAACTGTTTATGTTGTTTTTACTGAAATAAAATATTGCTGAAACCAGCTATGTATAGTTCTTTTTGATATATTTATATTAAACAAGTCAACTGTAAAATTAACAGCTATATCATAAATGAATGTTTAAAAATTTTCCAAGCAAAGAGTAGTTTACAGGATCAAAATGCAGTTCGTGTGTTCGTTATACTATCCACTCTGAAATAAGGGCCAAAACATGGTGGATTTGTACCACGTGATAAAAGGAGCCAATCAAATTGTGTCCCCCCTATGGCCACTCTCTGATTATAAAGGCTCTCTAGCACACTTTAGAGTTCCTGTATAAAGACAGGGACTCTTTATATAGGGACTCTAGCGCACTTCGTTATACGAGCATTAAATTAGATTGAATAATGCTCTCAAACGCATTCAATTTCCAGTTAAACTTTGTTTTGCCATAACAATTAACAAATCTCAAGGCCAAACATTGAAAGTAGCTGGAGTAAATTTGCAAGAAGATTGTTTCTCACATGGTCAACTGTACGTTGCCTGTTCTAGAGTTAGCGACCCTAGAAATTTATACATTTGTAGTAAAGATGCAACAACATTAAATGTCGTTTACAAGGAAGTACTCAGCACTTAGGTGTAGTTCAAAGACTTCCATTAATTTTTTGACATTAAATAAAGGTTTTTAAAATTTACCTACACTGTATTTTTATTTGATGATTTAAAAAGCCCAGGCAACGCCGGGCACGGGTTTGCTAGTAATAACAAATAAGCAACAACGTAACATAACCAGGCTTTTAATCACAAACCAAAAAATAAATAAATGTTACCTTCAATCATACTATCTAACATAGGGCGACAATCATCTTCAGAGTACTGCTGGCTGGGCGCTCTCGTGAGCAGAGAAAGAGAAAGAAAACTGTCTGGGCCATAGATAACGCCTTTATTAGTCAGAGTGAAAGTTGGATTGGATAACAGGGACATAAAATAGGAAACGGAGAAGATAAGAAGACGGATAAGCGAGTAAAAACAGCAAAGTACGACCATAAAACGCAAATCGGTGCGAACTTGCCTACGAAAATCTCAGCTTACCGACAGAGCTACGATGATTCCCTGGGACATCTGATGAGACGGAGAAAGTCAGCGAGGACCCGACGTGAGGAAATGAGACGGCTGAGACCAAGGAGACAGAGAGGGGATCGACCAGGTGACAAGCAAAGTCAACCTGCAAACAATGCCGAACGAGATTGGGAACCCATCCGTCTACGACAAGGCTCGAAGCCGTACGGCCAACGGCAATCGGGAGACGACCAATTCCGAGGTCCGACCTCACACAATCGGCCGCCCAGTGACAATCTCTGCCCGATCAGCGAGCGAAGTCTTACGACCTGCTCCCCTGGCCGAACAGTCACCAACTCTGCCTGACCAGCGAGCGAGGTCTTACGACCTGCTCCCCTGGCCGATCAGTCACCAACTCTGCCTCTCCAAAACTCGGTGAGAAAATCTGTCTATAACTTCATAAAGAAGTCGACACAAGTCAATCAACCAATCAATTGACAGCCAAACCCGTCGAATCCCGGGTCATCCTATCCAAGAAAGAGTCACTCTCTCACAAAAGACGAAAACCAAGAAAAACGCGCTAATTAAGCTGACTCTGCTGTCCAAGAGCGGAAAAGGGTCATAAAACCCGCACATGGCAACAAAAGGCTATTCAGCAAGGGGAAGAACCACCCCCAACGAGGTCAAAGGTCTCCCGCTGAATAGCCAAGCCCTAAACAAGAAGAGAGGCTTAATTAAATATTCAGAGAGCAAAAATCCATGAATATTACGAAAAAGCTAAAATATGAAACCAAACATCAGCTCCACGAGAAAAAGCTATCATGTGTAAATACGCAGAGCGAAAAAACGGAGGGAAGGACTGCACAATCACCACACTCGCTCTTGGATCTTGTGAGATGGTACGGAACCTTTCAGCCGAATTTTGAAGCACTTCCGCTTTTCCATTCGCTCTTAAATTTTACATATATGTTTGCTCCTGATGACAACACATTTTGGTAATACTTTCTTTTCAATTTCGGGTTTTTCCCCTACAAAAAAATTTAAATAGATTCATTTTTCCTGCATGTCTATTGAGTTTTGTTTTCGTGGTGCACTTTGTGACGTCAGAATTTGTTTTGCTAATAAGATTGTTTCTTCTAAGTGATAAAACTTAAACTTTCATTTTGAGAGTAAGAATGGTAAAAAATGCTATATTTTACTCTCTTTACTTATTTCATTATATTTTTACCAAATTTAATGTATTTTCCATGTTTTTTGGCTTATTATACTTTATATAAGAGAATTTTGTACTATATAATTTCCCAATCTAATGTAACTCCGAGAAAGTAAAGACAATCTACTCTGGTGCTACTCCCTCCCCTTCGCGTCATTGGTGGGTTCCCCCAATTTGCGCGGGAGGCAGGACCCCTCTCTTTTACAAATAAGCTGGCAATCACTAGCATATCTGTACAGATTCATGATAGTCTGACTGAAACGCGTTTCGACATTAACGTTTATTTTGTTGCATTTAGACCCTGTCTCCATTTGTTAATTCATATACATGTATACCAGATTTGTCTTTACTTTCAATTTTATTCTTTACATTGCCTAAAAGTTTTTTGAGATTGTTAGTATTTTGAATCTAAAGTTTTTGATTATTAAGTAGCGGAAGAATGGAGATACTTATTGGTTTCACAATGTCCATCTCTCCGTCCGTCCGTCTCCTTCGCCGGCCAGGTGGCCGAGAGGACTAGGGCGTAGGCTTTCTAGTACTCGAGTCCGCCTGGTCGTGGGTTCGAATCCCGCCGTGGGCATGGATGTTTGTGTTTGTCCCGGGCTGCGTACTGTTATAACTTGTGTAAAAGGCGCAAAATGACCTTAGTAGTCGACGCCAAGTTTCTAATAAACCAACCAATAACCGTCTCCTTCATAATTTCTGCATTTTTTGAGGTAGAAGGTTGAAATTCGGAATATAGCTTACTATGGCATGAGTACCTTCACCATTTACTTTGGTTTTGATTGGCCCACTAGGGTTGGAATTACGGGGATGAGACTTAGAGGGGACCAAGTGATCTATATGGTATTAAGTATGTAAAGGAGTGAAATTCGTTATGCATATTCCTCTAGGCAAAATCTTGTTTCTTATGATGGTTGGGCCAAATTGTCCCAGTGGAGTCGGAGTTGTGGGGGTGGCAGTCACTTGATCTTTAGAACTATGGCAACATATGGCTTGTTGTGATACATCATTCGATCGAAAATGATGAGAAAGGAAAGAAGATAGGGTTCTTTTAAATTTTATAAATACTAAGTTCTAGAAAAATGGGAGTTAAAAAGTTCAGATGAGGAGGGTTAAAAAGTTAAAAATTGATGAGCTCAGAGCTTCCGCTATTTCCATATATCTTCCTCGGGAGGCTTAATTTCTTGTTTTTTCCAAGCCTTTTGTCTATTACATAGGAGGGAAATATAATTTTTATTTTTTTATTTGCGGCTGGGAATGGCGGTATTGCTTATTTTAATCTTTATGATAAGGGCAATCATGGCCACCAGATGGAATTCTATCGTATATGGCGCTAAAGATTTTCGTAATTTTCGCAGTTCGAAATGTTCGATTGTAACATATTCGACTCTTATTTAGAGATTTCCCTTATTCCTTAATGTCGAAATGCTTTTAGAAAACATACTCTTACCTTTGTAATCAGTGTCTTCTACAGCGCAATGATTTCCTAGATAACCTGCTTTTGAATACCAAAAATAAGTGAAAGCAAAGATGATAAAGAAAACCTTCATTTTTGCAGTAAACGTCTTCAAAAAGAAACTACAACTGCCACTTGTTCTGTAGTAAAAAAAGAAAATAGGGACAATAGATTTATATTCTTCATAGACAGAAAATTCGCAGAAATTCGTAAATTGTGCTGACGAGTTATAGAAAGAGGGGGTAGAAAGAATTAAATGTCCATTTATAATCTTATAAATAAAAGAAGACAATTGTAAAATATATATTTTATTTAAACATAATGGGTCCAGAAAAAGGAAGCTTATGTTGGGTTTCCATCTCCATAGTGAACTTATATCTCTCACAAGAGGTAAGGGTAGTTAATTTTCAGTGCAGACAATCTTCTAGAATCAAAAGGGTCTCTTTCATGACTATACTGGGGGAATAAAGAAGTAATATCAAATGAGATTAAATGACATCCTTCAGGAATAACTTCGGTTTGGACCGCTTTATATAACTCAAAACTGTTTTTAATCGAAAAGTTTTGGCTATTAACTGGAGTAGTGATTGAAACGGCTGATTGTGTGGTCTAAATTCTTCACACCTCTTCGGTCCTGAAATTTTTTCCAGCAATGCAATTTTATAAGTACAGTAATAACAATGAGTTAAGGAAATTTTGGGGCTCAAAGAAAATCTTAATTTAGCATCATACGAATTTAAAGTTAGCTTATGTTTTTAATTACGAGGGGTGATCAAAAAGTAATGTCGCATATTTTTTTTCTCAAAAATGACGGCAGATATAAGAAAATTGCAATATATAACAGTTAGTTTGGTTCATTGTTAAAGTATCCTGTTTGTGTCGTGTGCATCCGCTAAGCACTAGCGACGTCACAGTCCAAACTAGATAGCGGCTCTCATTTCATCGTCCAGTGCTTTTGAGCGGCGGAGTGTTATGCGTTTTCTTTGTTTAAAAGGACTGAAACCAATCGATATCCATAAGGAAATGGTATGGATGTGCGGAGGTGATATCGTGCAGCTCCGAACAGTCACAACGATGGTGCAAGCTTTTAAAGAAGGACGAGAGGACCTGCAGGACGAACATCGCTCTGGCCGGCCAGGGGAATCCATGACTGACAGCAACATTGCCGCTGTGGAAGCGCAGGTACGGGAGAACCGGCGGATTACTGTAAGAGAAATTGCTGCATCTTTGGACATTTCATATGGGACGGCGTACGACATTCTTCACGAGCAGTTCGGCTTTCGCAAAGTGTCATGCAGATGGGTGCCGCGACAGTTGACGGCCGAACATCAAGGTGCTCGTGTCGATGCTTGTTTCCTGTAACTCACCCGATACCAGGGGGAGGTTCAAAATTTTTTGGACAGAATCATCACAAGCGATGAATCATTTCACGCCCAAAACCAAGATGTAGTCGGCGATTTGGAAACACACCTCATATCCCACAACGAAAATGTTCAAAACTGTGCCATCACCCGACACGGTCATGTTGACACGTTTTTGGGATTGCCGTGGTCCGTTACTGTTTGAGTTTCTTCCATCGCATACCACTGTCTATTCCGAACGCTACCGAGGCACACTGAGGAATCTTCGAGTGGGCATACGCAGAAAAAGACCTGACTTGGCAATGGAGGACATCGTGCTGCACCACGACAACGCACGTGCCCACACAACGAGCTGTTGCAGCGATGGAACTGGGAAACAGTGATTCATCCTCATATAGCCCGGACCTCTCTCTCAGTGGAACCGTTGAAGAAGTCACTGGCCGGTTAACATTTCCGTGACGACGACGAGGTGAAATCTGCAGTTCGCAACTGGTTCCACGTTCAACCAGACGGCTTTTAACGACAGGACGTGGAAAAACTTGTCCACCGCTGGGATCGTTGCCTCAATCGGCTTGAAGATTATGTGGAAAAAGAAAAGTTGAATTGTTCTATCGAATGTACAGACGGTGCAAAAAGGTTTTTACCTGCTCCGTAGGAACCGAGCTTACTGGATGTTGATCGGTTGCAAAATCAGGTACTTTTACTGAGAGTCAAGGCAGATTAGACTGGACCTGTCTCTTCTGAATGAAAATAGGGTAGCAGGTATATCCTTGTGATGTGCTATTTACGTGCTCAACTATGACTTAAGTCTAAACCTTTATGCACCCGACTGTGCATGTGTTTATTTTTTCCGGTCATGATTTTAGAGAAAAAGAATACCGACATTACTTTTCGATCATCCCTCGTATTTAATGTAACTTAAATTTTTTTAGAATATTTATTATTTTATTTATTTAATACAACTACAAGGGCGACTCAAAAGTTTTCTAAACTTTTGCCCTAACACACTTTCAGTGTTGTCAAACTACCTTCTGCGCATGCGTGCTTAATGTTGGTACGACTGCGAAATTTAATCCCGATCGCGTCATTTGCCTTCCAGCTATTACAGTGTAAACATGTCTGCTAACCAACCAATCAGGAATAACGAGCGGTGATCCGATTTCTCTGGTCGACGGACGTGAAAGGGGCTGAAATTCATCGTAGACTTTTATCACAATGCGGGGACAGTGCTTTATCATGTAAGAGTGCTTTTTTGTGGATGAAAAGTTTGAAAGTTAACTTACACCACGGACGACAAGATTCAGCAAGCTCAATGGTTCTGGCGAATAAGCGAGTTAACGTCGATGAGGTAGCGTTTTCTTTGAACATCCATCATGGTTCTGCCCATTAAATCACCCACGACGTTGTTCCTCCTTGGTGCAAACTGCTAGCGGAGCGGAATGCAAATAATGCGATCGAGATCGAATTTCGCCCATCTGACCGCAGTCGTACCAACTCTAAGCACGCATGCGCAGAAGGCAGTATGCAACCTTGAAGATGGGTTATGGCGTTTGTGTAGATAATTTTTGACTCTCCTCGTATATTATAATCGGAAAATAGTAATACGTCTTACCTTATCTTCGGATTTATTCTGACCTTTCTTCAGTGAATGTAGGCAAATTTATACATGCGCATACATCCCACAAACATTTGTTTCAGCTGTTATGAAGGCTAAAACACTTGTAGGATTACATCATGGAAAATCTCATATCTGGAAAAACCTGTCCTTTTGCTAAGATCAGGGATGACAAAAGGTTGCATGTAGTAGCAATCATTTTTTGTCACGTATAATTAGTTAGTTTTACCTTCCTTTTTATGATTAATTATTGGTTTTCCTTTCAGTAACTAACGATTTTGCAAGAGCTGAATCATTTGATAAAAATAAAATGAATATAAAGTAATATTCGACGTTTATAGACCGTCAACCAATGAATATTTTGATAAAACATTAAAGTACATTAAAGTACAGTATGTATATCTTTTCGAATAGTGCTAAACTTGTGTGAGAACAAAATATAAAATAATATAAAAGGAGTAGAGATACGATTAATGCGAGTTTATTTTTCCGTGAAGTTTTTAAATTAGAAATTACAGGCGGATTCAACGACGGTATCAGATGCGAATAAGTCAACGTTTGCTTTCTGTTTCGTGCATACTTACTGCAGCTAATCACGCTATTTTCATACCTCAAACGTTGCTGCAGAAGTTTATACCCACAGACAATACAAAAAAATATAGGTTTAGAACAAAAATTTTTATGACTCTTTTTTAAAGTTTACTATATGGGAAAAAGTATTCAGACACCTGCTTGATTTTAGACGTTTAGCTTTATCTTTATTAAAAACAAGAATATAGCTCTTAAAACGATTTCCAAATATGCTGAAAAGAAGAATATAAAATTTTCTTTTTTTTTAATTTTATAGTAATATTATACTTACAGCACTGGCGAAAACTACAAGTAAATTTATGTATTCGGTTGCGAGTTACATAGACTTATTCACATGAATCTTTCCAAACGCGCGAAATGGGAAATAAAATGCTCGCGTCTAAATATCTTAAACTAGCCTACTTCCAGCGCTAGAAAACCCATCCCTTCTTAATCAAAGTTACCATTAAGGTTAGGAGGAGGTTGTTGCAAAGCATTGTGGGGAAAAATTTTGTAAACATTCCAAGGGAGTTTAGCTTTGACGCACATGTAATTTTAAATTTGAAAATTTCACGTTTACCTAAAGTTGATTTAAATAAACAATGGATTCTATCCATATTCACGTCCTTTTATTGCTTCGCGTTAAACACAAAACAATACTAATTCCTTGTCTCGTAAAACCGTGGTCTTGAGTTATTCGAGTATTAGCATGGATATTGAGATGTAAATAGAGCGCAGGGCAGTACTTAAAAAAATTGCAAACTCAAAATAACAATTCATGACGTGTCTATTATAAATTTACTGAACGTTTATCATAACTCTATACGTACTTCTCACGTTATCTATTCTAAGAGCTACATAGGCCGTATACATCATGCATAAGACTACAACTCATAATTATTTGTTGATAACAATAGGCCTAATATTTATTGGTTATTGACATGATATGTAAATTAGGGTGGTCGTTTAACTATCCCATCTCACTATTGTTGTATCACATTAATGAACAAAGATCACTATAGAGAGCGAACCTTCTCATCGTGACCGATTAGCAGCCAATTTTTATTTTCGTAATGTTTAAAACCAGCGTTTATTATATTTTAGCAATTAATTTAATCCATGGTCAATAAGTAAGGCTAGATAAATAAATCTTATTTACCGACCTTAGAAATGCGAATAAAACTAGGCAGTCCCTATTAAACTACCACAACACCAGTGGCAGAAAAAATTATTAACCCTGGTTTTTTGTCTTGTTCAACGACCACCCTAATTTACAGATCATGGCTATTGATTAAATAGACCTAATATTAATTAGCTGTTAACAACAATAGACCTAATAGTAATTAGCGGTTTTTAACAACAGGCCTAACATTAATTAGCCATTTTTTAACAATAAGCCTACCAATAATTAGCCATAATTAACAATAGGCATAACATGAATTAATCATTTTTAACGATAGCCTAACTATAATTAGCTATTGTAAAAATTAGGCCTAACAGTAATTAGCTACTGACTAAAATAGGCCTAATCTATCTATTTATATCTATATATATAAAGAAGGATGTTTGTGGGTTTGTCTGTGGGTCTGTTTGTCTGTATGTTTTTTATACAAATCTACAGTTTTATTCCGATCTTGATGAAATTTCGCATACATGACCTTCAAAGCATGAGGAAGGTCACTGTCCACTTCAGATTTCGAAAAAATAATAATTATTGATAAAAAATCGATATTCATGGTTATGGCAGGGCATATTAATGAGAAATATCTCATGACCAACAATGCAAGGCAAAGTTTGTACAACAATAGGTATCAACAATGGTATCAACACGCAATTCACAAACGCTCTGCATGAACCAACAATCAATATCTCATGACTAACAATGAAAGGAAAAGTTTGTGCAAGTGTAATTATCCCGGGCAACGCCGGGTACCTCTTCTAGTTGTACATAATTATAGACAATAATAGGCCTATCGGTTTAATTTTGTTAACAGCGCTGTTTGAGTAATAATACGTGTACAGTACGTGTACGGATGCAGAAATCCACTTATGCATCACTGCTTAATATAGATGCCAATCAACATACTAAAATTAGCCGACGATTTCCTTGATTCGATCAAAATGTTTACAAAATCTTGACTTCATTTTTAATTTTATATATTTATTTCCTGGTAGTTTTGTCGTCCAACCGGCATGAATTGTTAAAACGAAATGAGCGCGAGCCTCGACAGAACTTCATAACAGGCTCCAAGTTGACATCAGTAATGCTTAATGATAAACAAAAAGTAACACCGTATTCACTTATGACTCGTCAGTACAACTCGATTAATATATTACGAGGGGAATCAAAAAGTAAATTGCACTCTGGAACAGTAAAAACACACATTCTGAGGAAACGTGCACCATTCATTTCACTTTTCTACATAATTACCCAACAATTGTAAACACTTGTCTGAACGTGAAATTAACTTTTCCATGCAGCTGCAGTGAAAATCCGCTCCAGCGTTTCTCAACCATGTCGTGAATAATCGAGTGCACACTCCCATATGAAACGCTAAGCGTTCTGGCGATTTCTTTAATTCTGATTCGCCGATTGTCCAGAATCATCTCATTAACGCGGCCAGTGTACAGTATTGGATGTGGATGGTCTTCCTGCACGGTATTTGTCCATCAAACCTGAGCGCCCGTTTTCGAACTGCTGGCACCACTTCACAACTGCAAGACGAGAAATCACAACAAACATTATCCCCGTAGACATGCAAACTTCTTTATGGATTTCAGTGTAATTTAAGCCTTTCGCCCACAAAAAAATGGATTGTATCGATTAAGCTTGTAGTCTTATATGTAGCTTTAGCTCGTAATGAGGGGGTCATTGAAGTACTCTTTGGTGGTCATTTTCTCGGAAGTAGCATTTCGAAAGTCGAAAAGAATGTCATATTCGTCTTGTGTTCGTGATTCCCGTTTGAATGGCCTAATACGTATTGCCAATAAAATTTTTTAGATCTTTTGCCTTACCTATAAGCGTCCGACTATTACTGATTCCTGTCGCATCATGGCTTAAGATTACGTCATTCTATTTCCGTTGCCAGGGCCGTCCACAGAGCCACATTTGCATAAAGCCAGCTGTCTCTAATTCAGTTGCTGTTCAGTGTATATTGTACAAACGCATTGACAGCTCGTATTTGTTTAGTTCCTACTTGGGAAAAAGAGAAAAACTTCCACTTTTCCAGACATGATTCATATTTAACTTTTCTCTCTTTCGTAAGATCTTAAATTAAGTATCCGCAGCAAATCTTGTGTGTTTTCTCCTCTTGTTAATATTTAATTTATTAATCTAACAGAATATACGCACTCGGCGACGAAATATTCAGCCAGCAATACGATTCCAAAAAACTTTTAATTCCTCAAAAAAAAGACGGGCAAACAAGTACTGATACATCTGCGATGTAGATAGAGGAAATAAATAAAAAAATAAAAAAGCAATTTGATCTTACATTTAATCGAACATATAGCTTAGAGAAAAATTTTAAATCACTCAATAAACTGGGTGTCCAAAATTTATGGGAAGGCTTTGAACGTTATGTTAAGAGAGAGTCGCTCCTCCGCGAGCCCTCAAAATTGCAGTAATCCGTCGAGGTATGGACTCTACGAGGTGTTGGAATCGTTCTGGAGAAATATCAACCCACGCATACTGGGTTCATCGAGCATACGCTGGTATCTACAGCATCCCGTAAATGCTCGTTTGGGTTAAGATCAGGTGATCTGGGGGCCAAACCGTGGTCGTGAATTCACTGGAGTGTTCATCAAACCACCTACGTGCAACTAAAGAGCGGTGGCATGTCGCATTGCGCAGGTTGAAACCTGGAATATCCATTAGGGTCCTGTAAAGCCATAAAGGGATGCAGATGGTCTGAAAGAATGTCCACATAAACTGCATCTGTCATTATTCCCTACAGCCAGAAAATGGGACCTAATTGCGATCTTGTGAACACAGCCCAGACCATAACTGAGCCACCTTCTTGACACGCAGGATCCATAGCTTCGTACGCCACACTTTCACGCGTCCATGATTCATATAGCTTGACACAACCGAAACTAGGATTCATGTGACCATGCTACATGCTATATGGTCCAGTGACGATGTTGAACCGGCTTCCGTTAGGTTTCGATATTGACTGCATTTTACAATTGCAGCTTACATGTTGTTCGAAATAGAACAGAAAAATACGATTCTTCCAACTTCTTAAAACGAAATTGTTTGTTTTAAATTCAGTATTACCAATATATGATACGAGGGCATATTGAAAAGTAATGCCTCCATGGCTGTAACTTTGTTATTTTTTAACCGATTTTCAAAATTCTTTTTGTATCTGATACTTACATTTGTCCTCTATGTGATGCACTATTCACTTTTCGACATAGTCCCCATCCCTTTCCACGCATTGCGCCAACGCGTGACTAGTTGGGTGAACTCGTCGGGGAGGAATTCCGGGGTTGTCGTCGACACTAGGATTGAATGGCAGCTTTGGATCCTCTTCTGCAGCACGATAACAACCGTCCACACACGATCGCCACACATCAGAGGGGGTTGCAGCGCCTACAGTTCAAAGATGAAAAACTGCAATTCAAAAATGAAAGACTTTGCACCTTGCGACTTTCACCACTTCCGAAAGAGGAAAGAGCACCTTAAGGGGCATGAGATGCGTACTGACGACGAGGTGAAACCTGCCCTTCGGTCCTGGTGTCGACAACAACCCCGGAATTCCTCTCCGACGGGTTCACCCGACTAGTCGCGCGTTGGCGCAATGCGTGGAAAGGGATGGAGACTATGTCGAAAAGTGAATAGTGCATTACGTAGAGGACAAATGTAAGTATCAGATACAAAAAGAATTTTTAAAATCGTTTAAAAAATAAAAAGTTACAGCCATGGAGGCATTACTTTTCAATATGCCCTCGTATATTATTTTTAATTATTTAGCAGTATTATAATTTACTATTCTTAAACCTTTTAATTACCAAATAATTGCCATTCGAAAAAAAAACAAACGTTAATGCATATACTGCTTTTCTAAAAGAAAATTAAGCGCATTGATCTTATTTTATCGTTCATATTTTACGAAAAATTTTTGCGAGTACTTTTTTAGATCTTGAATTTCATGAAAGGGCTGTTTGAGGTGAATGTATTACAACAGAATGTCCTGATTAATTCAAAGCATATACGCCTATTCTCAGGAATAACACGTAATCAATTTCCATCTGTTCGCTGAAAAACCATCTGTTTAATGCAATATGACAATGGTCGTTTCAAGGTCTTTAAGTTATCGTGCATGTGCACCGTAGGATGCGCATTTCACTATATTTCATTATAATTCGTTTAAAGTAAAAATCGGTTCTGTGCAGATTTTAAAATATGCCAGAAAGGGTTTTAATGAAATTTTGAAAAGAGCTTTGAATTATAACACAGTTGACACCCGTTTGTTTTTATATTTTCTTTAGGAAAATCTTATACTGCATCAAAATTCTGTTTATATAAGAGGCGTGTTCAGAAAGTAAGCTCCGTTTTTGTAATAAAAACAAAACTACTATATATATTTTTTCAAAATTTTTTCTTTACCAGATTGTATATACCTTTTACTATTTTTCCACTTAGTTTCCACACTTGGTATTGCTTGGGGTGGCGGGGAGCATATTTTCTCATCCGTTAGCGCAAGTAATGTTAGCGAACGGTTTTGTGAAAGATATTCGTTGTCTGACTTCTCAATCAATAACTTTGTAAGCACTTCAGTACAGAGCCATTTGTCTATCAACAGGATAATAGGGAGTTAGGTTTTTTTTTCATTACGAGAAATTTTTTTCTTACTAAAAGGGAAAAAAATCGACATCACTTCCGTTAAAGTTAGACGATTCTCGTACGTTATAACAAAATTTACAAAAAATGTTTCGAACGCGTTGGTAAAATTCGGTTGCGTACGAGAAGCTTATTCATGTGCAGTTTGTGCATAACGAGAACATCCAGCCAAATATCCGCCATCTTAGTTCTCTCGCTTAGTCGAGTGCCTACTTGTGCCTTATTATCCGCCAACACGGGCCGTTTATCTATCTCCCTCATTTATTTACTTATGGGATTCCCTGTGATTGCTTTTTACTTATCACTAGTACTGCCACAGAATAACACAGAATGTACAGCTCAGCTTTTCGATGGTAGTGACCTTGAAGCAGCGCTCCTAACTGATGGGAATAGCATTGGGAAATAGGCGCTATTCGGAAATATTTCATTATTAAATTTATTTTTCGTACATCATTTTAATTTCAATAAATAAAAAAGTTAACTCTAAATCTGTATATGAATTTGTTTCATTTATGACATGTTTGTTTATCTATTAAAATTTCAAAGTGATTCGTTTCTTAGGGGAATAATATTAATTAAAAAGTTAAATTTTGAATTAACATATCGTTTGTGAAAGTGTGTTCAGAATTTTTGAATGTGTATAAAGAAAATAAAAGCTTTTTAGCGTGATGTTTGCTCAATTGTATAACTAAAAAAAATGTCAGTTTCTTACGTTAATTTCATTAAATGAGAAATGAAAGGTTATCTTTTAACGAAACTGTGATCAGGATTTTTTCGGTGTACCATGAAAATAAATTTATTTTAAACTTACATTTTGCTTATTTTCAAAATTGAAATAAAGGCACTTTCTTCGATTAATTAAGCAAAGTTCTTAATGAAAATAAAAACTTTAACGTTACCTGGTGGATTAAAAAAATCTGGAAAAAATCTTTTCATTAGGTTGATGCAGAAATAATTGCTTTATTTTTAATATTTTTATCATGTACCGTATATCTTCTAATAGACGCCTAGTCTCCAATTGTCGCCGGTCTCTAATAAACGCCGGGGATTCTTCTACACGCGGCTGTTCACGTGAGCCGCTTTTGGGGTTCACGTATACACGAGCTTGAGGGGATTCCCAGCACACTGCTTTGAGTTTCGATATCATATGCACTGTGCTATTCAGCCCTTAGTTCTCAAGGTAACCTGTTTGTAAGGACTATTTAATGCACACTGCCATATTCTGTTTAAAAAAAAACGTATCCTTGGACATCTGGGTGGCGATGTAGATACTGAAGCAATGATTCCAGAAAAAAATGTATAGGAGGGGGAATAACGGACCCCCCCCCCCTGGCTGACATCTTTTAATAGTTCAAAGCTGGACTAGGTGGAACCAGTGATCGCTGCACACGATGTGGCCGAAGCATACCGTGCGGAGATAATCACAGCAAATGCCTGAAACACTTGAAAACACTTGAAAACACATGAAGATGGATGTTGAAACACTTGAAAAAGTATTTTGTGATTCACTTTATCAAAGGCCTTTCCTGGTCAAGGCTCAGCACATCAAGAGTCTGCTCACGCACACGAGCTTCCTCCATAATACACCTGATGATTATGAGATTGTCCGACATCCTGCGAGATGTTATAGAGCAGGATTGCCCCGGATCAATGAACTCATCAGGAAATAATTTAAATCTTAGTTGAAAAACCCCAGTGAAGACTTTATAATCCATATTGAGGAGGGTTATTGGCCTCCACTGGGTTACAAGTTCCGGATATGGAGTCTTGGGGAGCAGGATGATCTTCCCCACAGTGAAGTCCGAGGTAATGGAGGAAGGATCTTTGATGATCGAATTAAATACTTGCACCAGGAAAGGCCCAAGAAGTTTTCACGTCGAGTTCCCCATGTCCATTCGCTGACAGAAGCTTTTTGACTTCATCTTTAGGGAAGGGACGAGTTATAAAAAGGTCAGTCTCCTCGGGGACTCGGCGAAAAGTTTCAACGGCTCTATCCATTCGTGGTTTCTGATGAAATGATTGGATAGCTAAAAATGATGAAAAGTGGGAATGGAAAGCTGATAGCATGTCGGTATCAGGATCCATTTGCCCACCTTCCACCACTAAATGGCGACATCGTTTGTTGTTAGCTCGACGCCTCTCCTCTGCAAATGTTGCCGATGACATGCTTCTAATGTCAGCAGCCCAGGACAATTTTGCCCTGAGTGCTCCACAAGCTGCTTTACGGATCATTAAAGCATTGATTTCACTCTTGACCTGGCGAATTTTGGCAGCATACTCCTCCTTAGGGATAGAACATCAGAGGAATCGTAGGATCTCTTGAAGCATGAGGAGATGGCGACACTAGCGTCTAGCAGCATCCATTCCAATCTTCCGGAAGAATCGTTTGATTTTATTTTTAAGTTCTAACATAGAAGCAAGCGTAGAAAACAAGCTGTGGAGTTATTTTTCCACAAACTGAACGAACAAACCTGATGCTTGAGAGGTTTATCTCCAGTTTATAATATTAATTTTTTATTAATTTATCTGTGAGTTCCACAAACTTTCCTATGGTTGGATAGGAGAGATTCTCGATCTGTGAATCAGGTGCCCGCCTCCCAAAAGGGCTTTCAACCTTGACAACTTGGTTGTCTTTAAGACACTTTGAGACAACATGGCTGTCCAGGTGTCTGCGATAGCCCAACTGGCAGAGGCGTCGGCCATGACAGCCGAGGTTCCTGGTTCGAACCCAGGTCGCAGAATTTTTCCTTCCAGTTTTCGATAGAAAAATCTTTACCTGATGCTTGAGAGGCTTATCTCCAGTTTATAATATTAATTATTATTAATTTATCTGTGAGTTCCTTGTATCCTTGTTGTCGAGGAGGAACAACTTACTGGACCTCTGGAGGTGGAGGTGGTGGTGGCATTACCTCCTTTACTTTTCCAGGTAGAGGCGGCGGCGATGGTGATAAATCCACATGTATCCTTCGAGGCGGAGGTGAAGGCGGAAGATCTCTGTGATGAGCAATGTAGACTGCTGGGATGATGATCCTCGAGGCGTGTAATGAAGCGTGTAGCTGCTGGTGATGCTTAAGTCCTATCTGGGCACCGATGACTCTTGCCCACAATGCACGAGCACATCTCACACTTTTTCAGGAGAGGACAATCCCTTTTAAAGTGGATGGATTTCTTACAGTAATGCATTCCCTTGTAATTCACGTTCTCCATGCATCACAAACGAATCTTGGACAGGAAGTGTCGGCGTGCTCAGGGTGGTAGATCATGAGCACTTTCCCATAATCGGACATGAAATTCCGAATGTAGGCTTCCGATAGGAGTGGCAAAGCACCCTGGACATGGACGGTCAAATGTTCAGGTTCACCGTGGAACAGGTGGACGCTAGTGTGTCCAACCTTAATGTTATCACAGACACAATACGGTCTGCCACATTTTGCTGTCTACAGACAATCTTTGACTCGGTCGAGGACAGCTTCTGTAGCACAGAAACGGCGGGATGGCCAGACAAAAGTACAGGGGGTATACCTGTTTTGGCATAGAGCCCCTTTATGAAATCACAGACGGCGTAGGGCCCATCTGCGTAGGGAGAAAAAATTAAAAAGTCATAAAAGTTCCATGGTAACCGTCACTGGGGAGGAGGGGACACCCAATACTAAAGTATACAAAAGTCGCACTCGAAATAAGTCACTGCCCACACCAAAATTCATTCACGGAATATTAAATTCACGCACAAAAGTTCTCCGAAACGCAGTTGCCTCCTTGGTTCTTCACCTAGACAGCGATCCAGGACTCTCTCGTCTTTTCCTCGCCTTCCTTTTCGTCCGTCTTGTGAGGATTCTGAAGCGCACCTGCGCACTGCCTCTGCCAATCTCCTGCCTACAGTCTTCTCTCTCCTCTCTTGCTTGTTCCACTGACTGAAGGGGAGTTTTCTTGTTCTGCCGAATTTTTATTCTGCTGGTACGATGTCAAGCTGCCTGACTCGACGATCTCGTCGACTCTTTCCGTCTGAGGACTTGACAATAAAAAGGAAAGGATTAATATTACTTCTTTAAATTATATCCAAACACACAAAGAAACTTTTATCCTACGTATCATTGCGCATTAAATTTAATTATATTAACAAACATAGCTCCATTTCTAATAGTTCTCAATTAAAATAAATTACGAGGGTTATTCGTAAAGTAAGTTTGGTTTTGCAATAAAAAAAAAACTACTATATATATTTTCAAAATTTTTTCTTTACCAGATTATATGTTCTTTAACTATTTTCCACATAATTTCCAAGTTTATTTATGCAATTGTCATAACGCTCAATATACTTTCGCATGATCACTTCATAGAAGCTGCGCTGGTGAAAAAAATCATGCAGTTTTCACTTGTTCATCGTCGCTGAAATGCAGGCTGCCGATGATCTCCTTTAGGTCCCGGAACAACTTGACCACCCGCCTTACATTCCGGACCTAGTGTGACTACCATCGGTGCGGTGGCTACCACTTGTTCCAGGATCTAAAGGAGATCATCGTCAGCCTGCATTTCAGCGACGATGAACAAGTGAAATCTGCGTGACTTTCTTCACCGGCCGCATCTTCTATGAAGTGATCATACGGAAGTACATTGAGCGCTATGACAAGTGCTTAAATAAACTTGGAAACTATGTGGAAAAATAGTTAAAGGTACATAGAATCTGGTAAAGAAAAATTTTTGAAGATGTATAGAGTAGTTTTGCTTTTATTGCAAAACGGATCTTACTTTACGAATCACCTTCGCATTAATTTACAAGATCGTTAAACATGTAAAGTACAAGATAAAACTGACTCTTCTATACGGTTTTAACATTTAAGTGCATCATTATACCTATTAAATATAAATAATAGCCAGTGCGTGTTACTAAAGAATATAGTTCAAAAAATAAACGAAATATTAAGCGCTATTCGGCATTTGTTAAGATAGGGTTGAATTCCTGAAAGCATTTATATGGAGGTCGAGCATCCTTGAAAAATCCATGATTTTGGCATCCAAATGTTTGCTGAAGTGCAATGACAAGAACATCGGCAATCAGTCCCATTTTCCCTAGACAATTACAAACTGAGGACCAAACAGAAAATCCCCCACAGTTCACATTTTCAGGTGTTCCAATATTGGAAACGTGAAGATTCCTGACACTGTAGTCCGACCTGTTATCATTTTGGGGACCCAGGAGATCAACCTTAATCTCGCCATTCGTTAACGTTACATTCATGGTTCCATTAAGAAAGTGGTCGGAAATTCTCGGCAATGATTTAAGTAATATGGCAGGATTGCACTCGGAGAACTGCGCCGATAGTGAGTTGTTAAGTTGATCGAAGTTGATTGTCGATAATCGAGAGCAGGAAGCAATGGTGTCATTTCCTTTCGTTATATAATCAAGAAATTTTGTGAGGTCTTCGACTCTACAAAGAGATAAAATCTTATTAGTAAAAAGAAAAACCGAATCAATTTATTTTATCTTAAACTTTCTTAGAAACTAGAATAGATGTGAAATTACATTTGAGAGTTATTTAAAAACTTTAAGAAAACTTTCAGAACAATAAGATTCTGCAAACGTTTTTATGGTGATTTAAATTTTTCCTCTATAAATTGAACTAACACCTTAATACTAAGCCATAATAAAATGTGCAATTGAAAAAATGTCGGGAAATAAGCAAAGAAGGGAAGTAATTTTCCTCAACTAGGTCTGTTTCTAACAATATGGAATGCAGTACATTTATCACAGTGTTGGTCTAATCGAATTCAACTGCAGAGGTAGAGGTATCTGATTGATCCCTGTTACTACCTACCAGAGTCTTTAGTTATAGGAATATACATGCTCATTCAGCTGCGTTGATAAATGGAGCTGAAGTTTCTAGCTCTCAGTAGTGGGGTGCTGCATGCATACATGTTACCAGTGACATGATACATGGCAGAATTTTTTATATCTTTGAATTAGTCTTTTAATGCATGGAAGCAATTGAATTCAATGGGGATTTTATTACTCTTCTTGTAAAAAGTTAAGAATTATTGCTACGGAGGGTTGATTCAGATAAAATGAGACGACTTTAAACGCCGCGTATGACCTTGACGGAATGTGATTTGCATGACTCGTCCACTATTCATGGGGATTATCTTTGTATACACTTGTTGTTATTTGGGACATTTCGTGCTGAAACATGGCTTCCAAAATCACAGCTTTTTGGGAAGGGTATATGTTTGGCCTTTCCGACGCTAACTTCAGTCTTTCGTGCATTGTGGAATTATGTAAACGAAATGGTATTGTGGTATCCAAAGCTACTGTGGGTCGAATAATCAAAAAGAACAAATTGCGACCATCTAATAAACGTGGACGAGCAGAGAAGCAGACCAGAAACAAACCCCAGCCAACACGCCCAGCTCAGGTGATGCGAGAAATCCGGTCTGAAGTGCTGAAAGAAAATCCCCACACACAGAGAAGTCTAGCCCAAAGGAAAGGTATTTCACAGGCAACAGTCTCCAGAATAATTCATGACAATCTTGGGCTGGAGCGACGTCATAAAGCGCGCGGTCACAGACTGTCGGCCAGGCACGTGCAGGAACGATTCACCAACGCCAGAAAACTGCATAAAAACCATCTTGCAGGTGACCGATGGAAGTAGGTTGTCTCCTAGGATGAAGCTTGGGTGTACCTCGATGACACCAACAAACCCAGGGCAATTTACTATCGCGAAAGAGGGGGCCAGGTCCGATTTTGTCCGAAGGTGCAAGGAAAAGTTTTCAAAGGGCTTCATGGTGGTTGCCGGATATTGCTCACGTGGACTGCTCACGATTCGTCGAGTTCCTGGAAACTGTAAAATTAGTGCAGCTTACTTCCAGAGTAAAGTAATGGACCACATATATCGGCAGGATATCCCACGTCTGTACCCTGGTGAGCAATCAAAAGTTTGGATCCACATGGACAAAGCATCAAGCCACACTGCCAAGTCATCTGTGGCTTACTACAGGAAGATGGAACAGGAGACGGGCATACGAGTTATTCCCTTCTCTCATGTGCCTGTAAAATCTGACGCATCACCGATGGATTTCTGTGGTTTTGGTCTCCTGAAACGACGGCTCGGAAGTCGCCGACCAAGAACCGTTGATGGGCTATGGAAAGTGTGTCAGCAGGTGTGGAACGAACTTCCCATGGAGTCCCTCAAACTCACCTACTTCAGTGGAAATTACGGGGCCGGGCGATAGTCCAACAACGTGGTTCTCACATCGAACACAACCGATGGTGGCGCCTTGGTATTACACCATCGTAACAGAAATGCAAAGTCGTCTCATTTTATCTGAATCAACCCTCCGTAAAATCCACTGAATGATTTGATTTGGATTCATCCTTAATTAATTTATATTTAACGTTGAAATGATTAAGGTTTTAATAAATAATGTGAAAACTTCAACTTGAGAATGAAATTTTTAAAAATAAATTCAAAAATAGTAGCAAGTAATTGTAATCGATATTCACATTAAAGTTCAAAGAATTTGATTTAAAATTGTAGATATTTACAACAATTTGTTTAAAAATTAATAATTTGACTCAAATTTCATTAAAATTATGTAAAATTCATATACGTGCATTTTATTTTTCAATTTTAAACATTTCATTATGATTCATAGTTATTACACATGAAATAATACAAGTATTGTAAAAGGTGTGTCCAAATGAAAAAGAGACTACGGTTATATCTAATGAATATTTTAAGTACAGAATATTTGACGTGCAATTAATATGTAACATGACATACACATAATTGATATTGATGGTGATGCACTGGTCCCAACGCATAGGAAGCGAATGGATGGCTTCCGTGTAGAAACTCCTGGGTTGCGTACGGATCCACAGGTGAACCTAGAGCGACTATGCAGAGGCACTGTTTATATAAAGCTTTAATACGCATTCCATCCCGTCAGATCGGCATTCTATACCTCGCTCAGCACTCCAACTGAAATGTTTGCACGGGCGTTTGCGAATTTTGTCCTCAGACTGCGCCACATTGTTGCTGCAAATGGTGGTTATTTTGAAAACATTGTTTTATAGAGTTTCCCTGTCAGCAGCGCCATCTGTTGACGAACTTTGTAACTAATTTTGAAACTTGGTGCGAATAAACTAAGCAGAAACGCTGCAAACCGTACACTTCTGTCGCCTTCCGTTTTTCATTAATTGACTTTTCAAATCGTCGCTTATTTTGGGACACTTGGTATGTGTGACTGCTTCTTGGAAAGGTTGGTCTTTGCTGACGACTTTGTCCTCCTTGGGCCTTCCTGCACTAATCTTCACTATAAATCGGTTTGCAGCTAGAGTGAATAGGCTGGGCTGAAAATCTGTGTGGCTAAGACGAAGTTTCAGATCCTTTCAATACAGTGCGCTCTCCATGTTAGGGAGTCCTATTGAGACAGGTAGAGAAATTTAAATATCGCGGGACTGCAAGATGCTGAGATCGGTGCTCATATCGGTGCAGCAAACCGAGTCAGACGCGAACAGTGGCGATCCATGGTAACGAATCGTAACCTAGGAAGCAAAGCCAAGCTCTCTGTTTTCAAATCTATATTGTTCCTATTCTGACCTATGGCCATCAGTCTTGGGCAATGACCGAAAAGGTGCTATCGCGAGTGCCGAGTGCCGAAGTGGCCGAAATGAGATTTATGACAGATGCTACGAATTATTGGGTAGAAGATCTTCCACGGTTTGCTGATGACGTAGACGCCATTATAAGAAGATCCGTCACCGAAGACGAAGCTAAGAAGTTTCTGTATGCTGGTGGTCGTCACCAATCCAGTCCGAGCATATGCGGCCTCCCATATTCGCTTTACATCAAGACTTGGGATCTTTTTGGGCCTTTTCTTGTTCGAGTATTCGATTCAATAATAGCGGACCCATCGTCTCGCCGAAATTTACCATCGGAAAAATCACGTTGTTTCCGAAGACTGTGACTCAGCGGAGACCCATAATCCTTCTAAATACTGATTATAAGGTCTTCACTTGTGTGCGCCAAAACAGACTAAAACTGTGTGCTGCAGAGTTCTTCGACCCCGGCCAATCATGCTCTATACCATCGCGCAGTACCCTTGCCACCACAAAGAGCTCTTCAGAAAGTGCGTAGTGCTATTGTGAAATTTGTGTGGGGACTCAACATCCAAAGGCATTCAATGTAGAGTTATTTCTGCCATCCTTGCGGCAATAATCCAAGTCTTTCTCCTCCCTCCTTCAATATGGGCTAACTTCGCCTTTTGCCATCTACGCTTTTTTTAAGGTAAATAGGCTCCCGTTTTCAGCTTCGTTGCCAGTGATCATATACAAGAACTTACAATTAAAACTAACGAACTTTATATGCAAGTTACACCAAACTGATACAAATGACATAGGGCATCTGCATCAGTCTTGGTTCTTACAGCAGGCCGACCAAGGTGAGACGAAACATACCTTCCGTCTGCATCCAGAGTATCCATGGGCAGCAATATTGAAGGCCGTAAAAACCATCGCCTTCGAAAGACCAGTCTTCAATTTCCAATGGAGGTTGCTGCATCGTGGTTTTCATTCCCTTCAACGCCTTCATAAGTGGAAATTGGTCGCGTCTGCTGGATATTTAGCTTGTAGGATAACAGAGTATTGGACACATTTTCTTCGAGTGCCTGTTCGCACAATCCATCTGGGGTCGTCTCAAACAGCACTACGGGCTAACAAACATCTCCTAACAGTCTGTGCGCTGTTTGATCGATACTTCGTCAGGCGAACCATATAAGTTGCAACTAACCATTCAGATAATTTTCCTCGACAGGGAACAATGGCTAGCATGCCTAGACAGGTCACACGGATCTGATCTTCCTCCTGCGGCTATCTGAAGAAAGCTGCCTTCAACCTTAAGAGCTTTCTCCGTCTGGAGTGGTTTAGGCTAAGCCCTTCAACATTGCTCGATTTCGGAGGCGATCGCTCCTTTTTTTTCACATTCCCAATCGAGTTTTAATGGTTCGCCAGACCATGAACAGGCCTCGTCAATATAAAGACCTTCAGATGCGTCCGCTACAGCTCCAACAGGAAAACTATGTTTAGATGATACTCCCGGTAATGTGGTTGGACATTGACCATTATCCCCACTTCTCAGGTATTAGTTAACAGTGCTCATAGATGAGCATTCCAGCATCTTGGTCAAGGAGGATGGTCATCTGCAGAATATGTAACAATCATTTATTAAAAAATGCTGTTATCCAGTTGATGCTCGAGTTCATGCGGCCTTTTTTGGAGGAGTTTCCGGATCCACAACGGCTTGGAGCAGTGATGTCTATATCTTGGCTTCGTGGTAAGTGACACTAGTAGTAAGTAACTCAGGCCATGTATCACAAGAACAAAGCACTCTTTTAGGAAAGGCACTGATGGTTTGCAATAAAGAATTGAATGTACATTTTTTAAGACTTGCCTCGTCATATCAGTTGATAAAGCTAATAAGGGGAGCTTAGTCCCGGAAATGTACATGTGGTCCATTAAAAAATCTTTGTGTGGATTAATGTTTTCTTGCTTTTATTTAATTGTATTAAGAGCTATTGATTGATATGGCTATTAGCTTATTGATGAGTTGTTGATAAGTTGTTAATGTCATGATTAATTGAAGAACTTAGAGTATTAGTTATTACTTTAAGGTACATAGATTTCTTATTTTAAAACCTTGCAACATCTTAAATGAAGCTAATAAAGAATACCGTATTTTTTGTAAGGCATCGTGATCTCTTGTATGGATAGTGCAATGATGGATTTATGGTTCCACCTTTCCTCGGGATGCCATAAGGTATTGGTGGCTTGGTAATCTTGTATTAAAATTGCGGAGGTTAGTGACACCTAATGTATAGTGCTAAGTAGATTTGATTCCCTTGAAAAGTTTAATAATATCGATTCCACTTAATGACACTAAGCTGATTTATAACCTCAAAAGAGCTCAAATTGTGAAAATTCAACAAATAAGCTTATTCATGTAATAGACCTATCTTGAATGCAAGCCCATCATGTAACAGATCTATCTAACATATAATAGAGCTAAAAATTAATTTGGACTTTAATCAAGAAATCACTTGAGAATTAATTGTTAATTGTATTCATAAGAAGATCATTAATAAATATTTACTTTTTGTCAATGTGTAATTGCAGCTAATTCTTATGAAGCTCTAAAACTTAGAACCTGGAAATAGCTCCTGGTGCGGGGGTGTCACAAAACCAAAAGTAAAATTCAATAAAGGTATGACGTAATAAGACAGAAGGATGAAATAAAAACAGAAATAAAGGCAAAATATAATAAAGCAATAAATAGAATAAAATAACGCTATATAAAACAGAGAAAACGCATATAAAACAAACAATTAGAAAAATAAAGATTTTTCCTTTATGTATTTTTATCATTAATAAAAAGTCACCGAAACTGTTGATAAAAAGTGAAGAAAATATTCTTCTGTTTCGGTCGTGGTTTTTATGTTTTATTTACAAAATATAGTTAGAATATATAAAAAGTTTATTTAAGGTAGATTACTTTTATTATAAAGGATATTTCCTTACCCTCCTGCGATATTGCTCTGACAGCTTAGTTTAAATTTTTTAATATAAGCAGTCAATTTCTGGACAAAAGAACCATTTTCCGTATAAGATGCCATTATAGTAGACGGATCAATATCATACAACTTAAATTCTGCAACGACGCAGTTATGGAAAATTACAACGCCAAACGGTTTCCTAATAAAAAAAAAATAAACAAATTTTATTCTTTTCGATACATTATTTTACATTGCTGTTTATAGGATCTTTAGCAAAAATACTTATAAGAAACTTTTCAAAAACTTTCGGTTAACGTTTTCAAATTCTGTTTTCAAAAACATGATCATCAAGTTCTTAGCTAGGCTGGATCAACTTTTCAAACTTTTTGTAGACCCCTTCAAGTCGAATTTACGTGCTAAAGCAGTTACCGTAATGAATACCAAGATAATGGCATGTCATATAACAACCGATACATCAAGAATTTGTTAGAATTTGTGAGAAAGTGGAACTGCAGTATGTTGGCAATATGTTGGTGCTCACTGAGGGAAAGCTCCGGAAATGAGTACAAAAGAAAGAGATCAAAGATGTCATTCTAAGATTCTCCTCAGTCGTATATCTTTTTTCAATTATGAAAAGTATGTATTTTTCATAACTATAATAGAACTGCTCTGATTTTTTGAGAATGATATGTGATAGAGAATTTTTATTTTCAGATCCTTATTTTCCATATCCATGATAATCAAAATCACAATTTCATTCAGAGGGCAGAAAAAAAAGTTTATTTGTTATACAGTGTAATCAGTAATCGATGGATTTTCATGAGAGTCATTTAGACCGAAGATTAGATTGTTTATAGTTGCACTGTGTAATTGCAAACACAGCAAATATAAACGACGCCTTTTAAGATGATCACGGTAACTTTTGGAGATATCTGAAGAATAATGAGTATTTTCTCATTACTGCTTATCATCATACATATTAACATCAGTAATAGAAAATGGTATGAAATAGAGATTTAGCATCATATTAAGTTTCTAAAAATAAATTTGTTAGTCTCTGCAAGAAATAAAATTCTTTTAGGATTTTTTTTACATGAATTCGTAATTTTTATTTTTATAATATACTATGAATATTTTCTGTAATGCAGCCCGGTCAAAAACATTAGAGTGGAAGACTCTGGTAACTGTTTACGGGTTCTATTTTTGTTGAAGATAGAAATTTTTTTATACATGCATTATAATGAAAAATTTATGTTTGTGCGTAATAAAAATGAGCCATTTGAAGTCAGGTGTGCAAATATTCTGTCTATAAGAGCTTCAACAGACTACTATAAGAGAAAATAAATGAAAAATGTAACCTACGAAATTGAATAGGGATTTTCTTGGTATACTTGAATACTCTCGTCGATAACTTTAGCGCAGTCCTCCTGGGATGCTAAAATCAAAGATATATACGTAAATTTTAAATAAATAAATTTAATGTAATAATGCAATCAATATACAGTAAACCTATAAATAAATGACGAGTGTTTCATGAAAATGATAAATATAAAATATTAAATAGGCTACCTGTAAGGTTATTCATCTACGGCTTAATATAACTTATATTAACTAGCATATAAGTATGAAAAAATTCACTGGCTAATTCATCTCTATGTGGATGGTTGTCGAAGTGGTGTATGGATCGTTTGTGGAGTCGAACCTTCATGATTTCTATCACATGTATTTGCATCCGCTTGTTCAAATAAGGTGAATGACCAGGGCTATCACATGTGGATCATTTTTGAGGGGAATAGTGATAAGTCCGTATATGAGGGGGACAAAAGATGCCACTAATTAGCAATTGGTGACAGTCCACATGTGTTCTAATTAATTTGCATTATTTTAATTAATAATGTTATTCATTCAAAATTTGTGAATGTTTTGAGTAATTTTTTAATCGTGATGCGTAATTTTCTTATTTCACATGATTAATTAAATGATGATGAATGAAGAAGATCGAGGCTTTACAATACATTTTTTTATTGGAGAAATGGCTAACAACCGGTTTCGCCTTTTATACCCGGCTTTTTCAGGTTGTGATGATGATGATAATAGAAGCTGGTTTTTTAAATTTGAAATAAGATACTGCTTAGAATAAAGATGTTATTTACAATGAGTTTTGATATACAACAATGGTTGATTAGGAAACAATTGATTGTACAGCAATTATATGGGATACATACAATTAAAGAGCAACTGACATCAAAAATGTCACTGACATTAAAACATTCTATTTTAAGTATAGTAATAATTCCGGGTAAGAAGTTCAATGATAACTGGTTCTTTTAGTTGGGATTGATTTTTTTTTTTAATAAATAAAAGCTAAAATATCGTTTTCGTGCAACCATGAAAACGCGATCTTCGCTCTTTTAACATCAATGGCAGGTTCATAACGTCGTTAGCGTCAAACCCGTCGTTAGCGTGCATCTCACAATAATAAAATAATAAAATAATTATTATTATGTCAACCTTTCATGTCCCTAGTGGCGCAATTGGTTAGCGCGTTGGCGGTCTGAGCCAAAGGTTCCTAGTTCGAATCCAGGCTATGGAATTTTCTTTCCTATTTTTCAGCAATAATAAAATGGATGATCTTAAGGAAATAATTAATAACTTTATAACATTTAATTTAAATCCATATGAATGTGACCTTCTTTCAACAAGACCAGAAGCAAATAGCCAGAAAGAGGCGATGAAAAAGAACCATGCTTTTACGATAGCGAAGAATCGTCGATAGTAATATTCCTGAAACCGGTTCTGATCTTGATTCTGCTCATGCTGAAGTACAAAATCCTGATTTATGGTAAATATTTTATTTTGTCCTTTCCGTTTCAGAAGTTTTATGAGAAACCAAAGTCGGGACTGCATTCGCATTCAACAGTACTCTACCTGGTGTAAAACCAATCGATTCTGCTATTGATGGCTTTATGTTAATAATCTGCGAAATGCTTATGACAGCCTACTGTGAATCGACAAGGTTAAATTTTTCCGATCGATGTTCATCAACCGCTTTTTTAAAACATCTTTGGGTAATTAAAAAAAAAAATTACCTCTGCCGACTGAAGAACTTTTGCAACAGTACGCACAACAATAAACCATTGTAATTAGTTAGTTTTTTGACTGAGCTTCAACGAAATCGCTAAATGAAAGGATGAAAGTTACGATGAAAGCCTATGAGTCTATCAGCGTGTTTGGCAAATAAGACGTCACAGCCCAGTCATTGTCACAGAAATTTTTGTCGCCTGGTACAAACGACTTCGGTTGTAGAAACATTATAATTTTAATAAAAAAATATAAAAAAAATTTATAAAACCAAATACAGATTTTGAATATATGGAATCTATTTAACAATTTGCCAACGTAAAATTACAACTTTATGATACTTCAATTTTGGGGCAATTAAAGTACTTAAATACTTTAAAGGGCAATTTTCTCAAATATAAAAGATCAGAAATGGATGCTAAAATTTGGAAAATATCAAAGTTGTCTAGGTGTTTAATCATAATTTTGGTGTGGAGAAGAAGGCTTTGTAGATTTCAATACTTTCTAGAATTTTGATTTTGAAGGGATCATTTGAGTTGTGTGGTATGGTCGTGCTTTCTTCGATGGGTTTGATAGGATGTCTTGTTTCGAGAAGGTGGTTTGCATAGGTGGATTTATTGTTTTTCCTTTTGAATGGTGCACTGTGCTCTTTGTATCTTATTGAAAAATTTCGTGTTGAGAGTCCGATCTAGAATTTGTTACTTATGGTGCAATCTAGGCGATATACCCTGGAGTTTTCGAATTTTGATATATTAGGGAATATGGTTGATGGGTTGAGGATGGAGTGGAATGCGTGTGTGGTGCGAAATGAGATGTTTAGATTTTTGGATGATAAGTATTTGGCTAATACTTTGTCTAATCATACCTTGGCCAATCATATTTATTGTCATTACTTTTTTTCATGATAAGGGTCAGCTTGTAAAATCTCGGAAGCCTTGGTTAATCTTATGTTTGCATTTCTAATTGTTTTAGTAATGCACGTGTATCTCTCGAGAAGACTTCGTTGAAAATAAAATCCGCGAATAGACAGTTTGAAAAATTTCTTCGTACAATGAAAATGATTGTGTGCCATTTTAAAGGCGATTAAAAAATGTGTCCACCCTCAACAATTCTCTTCAATTGAATTCCGTCATGCTACGAGGATCGAATTCATATTGAAAGGACATAAAATTATGTGGCCGAATAAAAAGTTTAAAAAATGCAAACGATACAATAATATAAGCTTTGTTTTAGATTTTGTTATTGTTTCATTAATTTCTCTTCGATAAGGATTGAGTGGCGTAAAAAACTCCAGTTCGAAAAATACGTACGTCGGATCCAGAACGAAGTAGAACAGACAAGGTACGACTTAGAAACGAATGATGCAACGGAATTTTCGCGCGTTCTCCTTTCTGACTCATCAGCGTTCGGACACGAAGAAAAAAGAAAAGAAAAGAAGCACCCGAATAATTTGGATGATGGTCTCTTTGAAAAAGGAAAATAATAAACAGTAAGCTGAACGTTTTGATAACTGCCCGAATGACCTGAAGATCGAAGGTAGTACGTATGTAGTAAATTAACGCGAACTAATCTTTCCCTCCCTCAAATTAGTACTCCCACCCGATGGTTTATCCTCCCTTTCTTCGTACTCCCCTCCCCCCACCGTTAGGTTGTTCACAAACGTAAATATCATCCACATCATCTAATCTCTGTTCATGCACTTAAAAAAGAGCACGCTAACAATTGAGGATGGATTTTTAGGGTTTTAGCATCATCTAAAACCCTATTAACGACGGTACAGATGTATGTAATACGTATGTTACACGCCTTAACTTTTGAAAGGATTGACCTAGAGGCTTGAAATTTTCTACACACGTAGGCCCGAGTGTGTTTTTGTGGACGGAGCGAAAAACATAGCGAATCCATGTGTTTTTGTGGTTTCCCCAACTGACTTCCTTTCAAGTCTATTGAGTTTTGATTGTGTTTGAGCAATTTGTGACGTCAGAATTTAAAAAACTACACACGTAGACCCTATACAGAGGACGGTGCGAAAAATATAGCGAATCCTCAGAGGCCACTTGTATGAATTTCATGGTTCCTTTTTTTATCTTTTGAACCAAGAGGGCAAAAATCCTGAAATTTCATAAATTTGTAGTGCGGTTCTAAAAAAATAAAACCAATATACAGGAAAAGTGATATAAGCCTCTAGGGCTCTGCCGGAGGTTCCGAGGCCCCAAATACAATTGAAGCTATAACATTCGAACGGAACGACCTAGGAACCTGAAATTTTGTATATTTATAGTGTGCTACTAAAAAATGGAGTGATGAGTCCATTCAGCAGTTTAAAGATGGCCGCCTACTTCAAATATGCACCAAAGAAGTTTATGAATGGTAATGCATGTTTGCCACAGCGGCAAGTTTATGAATGGAGTGTGAAGTTTACAAGTGGTGTGACAACAGTATCAGACGGCCCTCGCCCAGGTCAGGCATTACGAGTTGTGACACCAGAGAATATTGCAACAGTTGAAGCCTTTGTGTTGAAAAATCGCCGAGTAACGATTGATGAAATTACAGAATTTTTAGGCATTAGTCATAGTTCAGCCCACCTTCATTTCAATAGGTTTCACACCTTCACTACTCAAAAATCGGATAACTGAACGTTGTTCTTCTTTTCCTGCTACCTACCAGATATTTCTACAACTCATTTTTAACGGATCTGCAGAATTACAACACTGTGGGGCGAAATTTGGAATTTTAATTACAATTTTGCGGTTTTCATTTGACTCACCATCGTAGATGACAGAGAATTTTCGTAATGTTTTGACATTCGAAATCGTTCGGCTGTATAACGTATTCATCTCTGTGTTTAATCAGGAGCGGATTTAGACTTGATGAGGCCCTAAGCTATATGAAGTCTCTACCATGTTAAACTAAGGTTGTGAGGCCCTACAAAAGAGGCTTACAGAGCGCGAGGCCCTAAGCTGTAGCTTATTTAGCTTACACGTAAATCCGCCACTGTGATTAATAGATTCTCTTACTCAGTAATTTCATAACTATTTTTGAAATCAAACTCTTACCTTTGTAATCAGTGCTTTCTGCATCGCATTGATTTTCTGTATCAGCTGCCTTTGAATACCAAAAATAAATAAAAGCAAAGACGATGATAAAAACCTTCATTTTTGCAGTAAATATCCTGAAAGTAAATTATAATTGCCTCATTTGTTCTATAATAAAGAAAGCAAATATTTATAACAGGTTTATATTCTCGATGGATAAAACTTTGCTTTGTATAAATTTATTCAGTAAAATATAATAAATAATCAAATAAATGTCTCTAATATACAAATTTACTATGAAAGTGATATTTTATTCTCTCAATGCTTCTGAAACATTAATAATACAAAGCGTTTTTAAACTCTGTAGTGCGATGAGCAGGCCGCTTTTTCCGTAGGCGCATATGCATATCACTTAGAACCCTGGTTCCCAACCTGGGGGTCGCCGAGCTAGGATAATTTGAGATTTAGTTTTATTTCGCCATGTACCACCCTGTTAAAAGGGGTCGCGATTCGAAAAAGGTTGGGAACCACTGACTCAGAACATGACAGTACGAGGGGCGGTCAAATCGAACCGTGCACTTTACAGCAGTTAGGCTGGGTGATTTCAGTTGGAGCTCGCGCTGAGTGATTTCACCTCGTTGGGCCCCTAAAACAGTTTCTTGGCGGGCACTGATGGTCATATGATGGTTCAGACGTACTGACAAATCTTTTTATGCAGACGCTTTCCAGGCATTAGTTAAACGTTGGGGATTGTAGCAATACACTTCCATATTCTTTCTTATTTCAAAATTTATAATCCTGTTTTCTCATCAAAACGTACGTAAATTTTTACTCTGAACCATTTAGCAGATTATTTATATCTCCAGTAGAAGAGAAGTTTTTATTAAATTAATCTTGTAGAATGAGCGCACTTTAAAAAAATCTATTTCTGGCATCCAATCACTTAACACCATAATGACAGCAGAAACAAGGCAGTTACTTTTGTGTCTTGAAATAAACAAACAATGTACTCGAATTAAACTAAACAACCCAAGTTGATGAGGGTTAAATTCAGATTGCCCTTTTTCAAATAGTGCCTTATTCTTTCCCCACTTAATTAAAAAGGCCCGTGGAGTTTTGTAACAAACACTATCTCAACTAACAGTGTACTGACTAATGACATACGCCTCTTCAGTTAAGTCTTAAAGAAATAATAAATGGCATACGCCTCATTTATGAAATAATAAACCATTAAGGAATGACATAACCAAGTACCGAAAGGTTAAACTAAACCATTCGCGGAACAACATTTTAAACCGCAATATGTTAATATTGTAAGTTTCTAATGGGCTACAATGATCCATTAACCACGTACCTTTGAACCTATTTGGATTATCATTAATTTTACGTTATATTCATTCATGACACATCATTTTAAGTTGTTTGATATATTACATGCCATATTTTAGCATCGAAAATTCCAATGAAGCATAATGGTTCCAGTAAACCAGGTTCCTTGGAACCAATTTCGACTATCATTAATTTTACGTTATATTCATTCATGACCCATCATTCCAAGTCGTTTGATATATTACATGCCATATCTTATTGAAAACATTTGAGGGTGTCATAAGGGTACCATTAGATCACGTGCGATTGTTTCGATTTCAACCATTTTCAAAATGGTACATCCCCGGAACCAATTTATTAATTGACGAAAATAGTAATTTATATCTGCTTCTATCTCGTCATTACGTTTTGTTTGATATATTACTTAATATATATCTCTATTGAAAATTGCTAGGTGGGGTCGTGAAGGTACCATTTGTGCACGTGCCAATGAACCGATTTAGATAATATTTGTGATTGGTTCGTGCCATGAACCATATTCATCGACTGACGAAAATAGATTTTGAAAACCTTTCATAGCCTCGGAGGAGTTATAGTTACAGACAGACAGACAGACAGACACGTTTCCCCACACTGATAGCATAAAGCACCTTTCGGTACTTAATAAATAACACACAGAAGTGAGAGGAATGCTCATTAAATGATTAATTAGTTTAATTTATTCCAGTCAAAATTGATCCGAATCATATTCACCATTACTGTTTGTTTGTTTGTTTGTTTGTTTGCGCCTGTGTACTTACATCCAATTCTTTCTGCTGCGGATTTTACGCTCCCAATTACATTAACTCAGCGAGCACCAGCAATTATTCCTAAATTTGGAAATCTGTTAAGTCCGACATATGGTCACAGTAACAAAAGGTCTGTAAATACCAAGATTACTATTGTGTGTAAAATAATTCTAAACAAATTCTGTTAATACTAATTTCTAAAATTACAATATGCCAAGAAATGACGAGTCTCGATAACGAAAATAATCCAACTGTGTATTCTTTTTTCGGATAAGAACAAAAAGTGTGCGCGCCTTTACTTGTATACAACGCAGTTTTTTTTTTTTTTTACAATTAAAACTGCAATTTGTTCCCGGTTATATTCTTCACATCTCTTTTGTCCTCAACATTTTTTCAGCAATACTGAATTACGGAAAGTAGGGCTCGAAAAAAAAAAGGAAATTTTTGGTGCTCAGAGAATATCTTAAGTTAGCTTCATATGAATTTTAAGTTTTCTTACATCACTATTTAACATAATGGTTTAAAAAAACATTCGATTTTTATTTTTGAATACTTTTAATTAACTGTATTCTAAACGGATAATAATAGTATGTCTTACCTAAAGTTCTTATTTGACTAATCTTGCTTATACTAGATGTAAGTAAATTTCTACATGCAGGGACTCCAGACATATACTGTAATTGTTTTAGCTCTTATAATGGGAAAAACGTCTGTCGGATTTATTTCACTAGGGAAATTTCACAGCCGGAAAATAATTATAACATTTGCTATGATCAATCAACAAAGAGTTTCAATAACAACACTTGTGCATAGCTAATTCAATTTCTTTATGAATGATTATTCCATTACTAAACATTTCATGCAAAAGAAGACGAAGAAATACATCAATAGAAATGATTTTCAAGTTTATATTCCACATCTATAACCATTCAACCAATGGATGTTTTACTAACAGTAAAGAACTGTAGTCAACATTTCTTTTCGAATAATAGGAAATTTGTATTAGAGTACACAATAAAATGCTATATTTTAGTAAAAGGAATTGTATGGGAATTGATTAATACGAATTTATTTTTCATTCTCGTGTGGGTTTTTTTTTTACATCAAAAATTACAGGCGGGATTTTGTTGTCGCATCTCTTATCTGATTTCACGTGGATGAATTGTTCAGCTTTCATATTGTTGTTTTTTTTTGTTTGCTTAATAACTACCTATGTGTAGTAAAGAATTAATTGTTTACTTTATTTTTTTTCTAAGCTTGGTCATTGTAATTGGCGACAGTATCACATCCCCTGGTAGGCCAACTTCTTGCAACACAGGCAATTACACACTACAGTTCCTACACTTTTTTTTGGTACCGTAGTTTGCTTTTTGTTGTGTGTATACTTGATACAGCTATGCAGTTACGCCGTTTTCAGTCGTATGAGAAAACTTGGTCAGAAACCATTGAAATCCTTCATTTTACAAAAGTATCGGTTATTATAAATAAAGTATTTGTACAGAATTGAACAATGTCAGACCACTACGTGATAAAGAGAAATCTAGTTTACTAGACTTTATTTTTCGTATTACTCAAACTGCACGCTTAAGCTTTAAACCGAAAAATCGGTCTTAAAGATGTATTTTCACGACACTGTGTGGAAACACTGTTCTAGCTGTGTATTATTCTGCTTTCATGGTATTATCGCATAAAATGTATTGACTTGAAGACTTACAAGGGAACCCCACGTAGACTAACCGCTTTAACAATGGAGTCCTTGTATGGTTATGTATGCTGAAATTTTTTCGTTTTCGCGGTTTATTTTGAAAAAAAAAAAACAATACAATTTCGCACTCTTATTTTGCAAGCATCTATAGTAGCTTCAGATGAGTAACATATTTCAATTTGGTGGAAATCTGTGACATATATGTTCGAGGGATTCCCATGTTAGTCATGAACAATCCATTAAAAATTGCTGGTAAATGTTCAAAAACTTTCATAAAATATAAATGATAAAAAATTTCAGAAGAAAATGTCGAGTTGTCGTGAAAAAGCGGAGATTATTTTAAAAGAAGGCTTGGTATTTCTGAAACAGATATGTTAGTGTGACTTTAATGCAAGTATTGCCGGATGAGGAAAATGCTGGTGATTCTGTTCCAAGCGAGACGCACAAGACGAGGAAAGTATCGTAGAGATACATCACCTCAGCTCAATAGTAAAGCTCAATAGGAGCAGGAAATTGTGCTTCAGGTGCACAGTAAAAAAGAATGATGCTTTGAAAATATGTGAAATGGTTCTTATATTTGTTGTTATACATATTTGGAAAACTATAAACGTTTTTCAATAAATAAATTTTATTTAGAAAAATTGCATTTTTTTATTGTAGAAAAGACTTCCAATAATCTTACTAAAACAATAAAGTAAATAAGTCTGACAAGTCCATTGAAAAAAGGGTTATAGAAAACAAAATCTCTAGACCAGTTGTTTTTGATTATGTACTATTTACCGATGATTTTGTTTAAAGGTTGAATAATATTTTTCAAGGATGAAAACAATATATGCATTGAATAGCGATCTTGAATAACCTATGTTGCGTGCCGTGCAATAAATAAATCGCATTTTTAAAAAAACAACTAATTTTTATTGATCATTAAGAAATGAGACTGAAACATTTCTACATGCAAAGAATTTATTTTTCACATAAAAATAACAAAATTGAAAATACAGAGGCTATTGAGCAAGTAAAAACTAATTAAGGATGTCTTCAAAATGTCCTCCATCATTCCTAAGTGCGATGTTGGATGGAGTTCTTAACAGCCTTTAAAGTGGGTGAATGGGCATTTGGCATGATTGGCATATAGAAATGTTTATTTCATTTTTGAGTGAACTCTTAATGCAATTATGACGAGTTTTTTTGCAATGTGTATAATTGCAAATTGGTCGCTATGATTTTGTATCAACCTTGACGATCTCCTTTTCACTGGAAGCCAGAAAAACAACCGATCAACTAATCCTGGGATCTCATTGGCTGCCTCTATTTACGCTACTATCTTTGGCTGCGATATCAATAGGGAGTTGTTTTTTGGTTACGAGAAATTTTTCATATATTATGAAAAAATCTGAGGCTATTTCCGTTATAGCAAGGCCTACGAGAAAGATAGGCCCTGCGATTCAAAGTCACTTATGTGACGTTTCACGTGTTGTTTATTATATTTTTTATGCTTATGGGTGTTACAGGCCCGTAGCCAGGGGGGGGGGGGGGGGCGAGGGGGGTCGACGACTAACCCATTATGGAAAAAGGTCCGCCTCCCAAATATGGAAAAAGGTCCGACTCAGTGGAATTTTTCAAAAAAGGTCCGGAATTTTTGAAAATCGACTCCCCCAAGATAACCTCCTGGCTACCGCACTGCGTCATAAATGTGAACTTTTATAAATAAGTACTAATAGACTAAGGTGTGGTCTTTTGAAGTGGGGGTTCTTTGGAAGTGATTAGCATGTAGGCAGATGACTTTTAAGAATTTGTTTGATAACTAAGCCTATAATGGAGTTATGGATATTTTCTAAATTTGGATAAATAGCACTGGTTTAGTGAGTCACTGTAAAGGGGGGGGGGGTGTTGGTATGAAGCGGAAATGAGGATTATTATGATTTATAGATGAGTTAGGATGATTTTGATCTTTTGCATATTTGACGTTTCCGTGCGCAGGCCTTCTCTCTAGGAGGTGTTGTCTAAGCGCCCTCTGAGTAGGCCTACTAACTTCACTAGAATCAATTACGTGATCAACGAGCTCGTCGTGCTATTACACGACCTACTGGATACTAACGACCTGTTCATTTAACTGATTTCCATTGTTGTTTCAGGCAGACAAAATTATTTAAAATTTCCCGATCACTATCACCGCCTATCAGGAAATTTTAATGGTTTTTTTCCTACCTGAATAATTGAGGAGCCGGCATGCAAAAGCTCACAGGTCCACGAAATACAAATGTTGAGTATAGATGAAAAACACAAATAACTATGATCTTACAGCTGATAGTTATAAAAAGCTTATGGTAATTGGCTTATTGATTTTAGAAATCATTTTATTTAACACCTATAAATCAGAACTTAATAGTGCATTAAATAAATAATATTTAAATTTGGACATGTGGGGTTATGTGTGGACAGTTAGTACATGTGAGCTTATGCACAATTCTTGATATGCATATGTGAAGTTATGATTGAGGCAGTCTTATCTTTTCAATAAAATTAGTTTATTGTACAAAATACTATTGTTATAAATGAAATACAAATATATAAATTCTAAACTGTTGGGGACAGATTTTAACTTATATAATGTACGTAAAAATTAACTTTTTGCGATAATTAATTTCAATTATAATAAATAATTTCTAAAAAAAATGTTCGCTGAATTAATTTTTTGCGCTAATGTTCTTGTTTAGACGTGAATAGCATGGTAGTCTTCTAAACAGTCACATAAAACATCGTCATCTTCATTATTCTCAGATGTTGACTACTTACTTCACGTAACAGTTCATAACAGAAAAACATTTGGCTCTTTTTTTATGGATACGCTTTTCCGTGATGAGGGCTTGTTTTTCTGTACCTGCTGCAGTCCGTGATGGTCTTGTCTAGCATGGCACAATAAACACAAACATCAGAAGCTGGTGAGCGAAAACCAATGTTAAATTCCCCAGATAATATTCTGCGAAACATTGTCAAAGACACTTTTAAATTAGGTGTTGTCACAGAATTTTTTCAATATGGCGTGGAGTTTTCCAATAGAGAAATCACTTTGTAGGTAAATTCTTTTGGAATTTTTTCTATTATAGTGGCTTTCAACCCCTCGTAGATTTCTAATAGATTTCCTTGCAGCGTTTTTTTTTTTCATTTCCGATTTTTGGCGACTCTATCTCCATCTCTGTTCTCTACAAAATCTTCTCCCAATTTCAGTTTTTTCAAAATCTGCCTTACATGGTCTGCAGAAAACTTAGTTATATGTAAAAAAAAAGTTTTACATACCGTGATTTGTTGCCCACGAACTGTAGGAAATCTGTAAGTTGCTGACACAGTATGCGGTTTCTTTTTGGTTTCTGGTTCCAGGTAACCAAGCTGGCGAGGGCGTCGACGTTTCACTTGAGAGAACTGGATGTATCTGCTGACCATTTGGTCTTGAAGTTGTTTGTCACTTGTATTGTACAGTTTGTTACGGAACTCCAAAACGTCTCTAGGCCGTATTTTACTACACTGAAATACTTTCCTATTATGATTACATGGCGTCAACGTATTAGCACCGTGTGGTTTAGAATATCTTGATTTTTTGGCCAAATTACGTCGAGAGACGTTTTTCTGCCGCTTTCTAGTTCGTTGGTTAGAAACCTTCACGAGCATTAAGCCTTCATACTCACTTTGTTCCATATTAAAATATACAAAAACAACATTAAAATATAAAACTCGATCAAAATGTATTCATAACCTCTAAAACAAACACTGCAAGACCTGTAAGCAAGGATATAGGCTTACTCGAAAGAAAACAGCTGACAGTCACATGACTAAATCGACTTTCGCCGTTGGCTGAGTGTACCTGTGAGGTTTTGAAGAAATCAGAATGGTGGACATGTGAGTGTTTGCTCTGAACCAGTACGACTATTTTGAACGACTATTTAAATGGGTTTGGTGTGGTTTTTCTCAGTTCGACACAAATAAACACATAAGTCTTGTTATGGTGAATACGCAACCAATGCTAACTAAAAAAAAAAAATTGTTTGTGACTTGTGAGCTTTTGCATGCCGGCTCTTCAAATATTCTTTTAAATAAATTGTTCTCATTTTATTTTTATAAAAATATTAAATTAAATATTTTCATTATATTACAAATTTTATAACAATATTCAACATTTACTCAGGATATTATGCTATTTCCAATCATAGCCTAGCACATTATAAACGATATTTCTAATTTTACAAATACATTATTGTATTAATTTCCTTTTTTTTTTTTTTATTTCTCGTCTAAATATTGAGAATTAATACTTTTGATCAAAATTTTTTTTCTGTGAATATAAATTATATAATTGCATTCCGAATTGCTGTTTCAGGCAGAAAAAATATTTGAAATCTCCCTATAGAAGATGCTATATTTTAAACATTTTTTTTCTGTCTAAAATAAAAATGGAAATAAGCTAAATGAAAAGATCGTTAGTATCTAGTAGGTCGTGCTTATTATTTCACCCTATTTGAGCTTGTTTGAATTAGATAGAAGTTTTCGGTTAAAATATACCGTCATGGTAAGCAATTTTAAGTTTTATTTAAGAAGAATGAGAGTAGTTAATTTCACTGATTTTAAAAATTAAAACTTTAGGGGAGACCCGAGTAATTTGGACCGTCGTATAAATCGATCCAGCCTTATTTTGCACAATTGCACGTTAGATGGCGCCACTCTCCTGTTTGGTTTGTTTGGTACTAACGTCACGTGTTAACGTCCTTTCAACTGTTATGGTCATTTCAGGACGGCGTTATAGGGGCCGCAAATTTTGCCTCGTAAGGATTCTTTAAAGTGCAGCCAGCAAACGACTACACGGGACCAACGGCTTTACTTCCCTTCCGAAGGAAGTCCGTGATCTCACGATTTCCCCCTGGGAAATCCTCGTCGTCCTCGGCCGGGATCGAACCCGCGTACTCGAGCATCAGAGGCGATCACGCAACCACTGAGCCACCAAAGCCGATCTCTCCTGATTGAAAAATGATCATAGCCCTTATCTAGAAGCGTATGAAAAACACGGGTTATATTGCTTGAGTATTGGTGAAAATATATCAAATTTTCTCTTTTGGTATGGTCTCACGTTACTTTGAGGTAAGATAGTAATCGTGTATGTAACCATAAGTGTCAGTGCCGTATGTATCAGGGATGGTTTAAAGAAAAGGGATTTGTGTACTTGTTAATAGGCATGGTTTTAATTGGAAAGATTTTGAAGGTTGGTTGCCATTTTTGATTTTAGAATTGTTGGCGTGTAATTTGGACCTTATGTACTTTGTGTACCTTAGACCAGGGTCGATTTACACGCCGAACATTATGACGTTTTTTTGACATATCAACTTTTTAACGTCATTTTTGACTTTATATAAGCTTAACCCATACCTTATTTAATTAAGATATAAGCTCATCCCATCTAATACGTCCCATAGGGTTACTGATCATTTGTATATTTCACAGTGCACTAATAAACACAAAAGTTAAAACAAAGTTTTTGCTCGGCCTATTGTTGTAGTTGGACCACCTGGTTCGATTTACACTATCCGTTGCGTAATTCGGACCGAATGCAAAAAATTTTAAATTTCATATGGAACCCCTATCATTATAGTATTCCATAAAAATAGTGCACCAAAAGATATACCTACGTTTGAAAATTGGAGCTACGTGATTTTGAATAGAAGTTACACCACTTTTCCCTTAGGGGGTCAAAATTACACGGGTCTCCCTTAAACTACACTTGAAAACGGAACGCTCGCGAACATGATCGATAGTAATATGTTGAAACTAATCGTTGAAATTTTTACTTTTATTACACTTAGATTTCTAATTAGTATCAAATTATATAAAATTGGATGTTAAAAAATGACTTAATCATGAATATTTGAAATATAAAACTTGTAAAGCCATTACAGTAGAGCTGATAATGAAAATTTTCAAGAACAACGTGAGGAATAAATAATTAAATTTGTAGAATAACGTCTTCCCACTCCAGTGACAGGTTTCAATTAAAATTATTTTTTTTTTTTAAATTAAGATTATTTATGTTCTTTAAATTGTATTTTTTTTAGGTTATTGCTTTATGACCAGCATTACTAGTACAATAAATCTATTCGTTTTCGCTTCTCTTAACATACAGGGTGATTCATTCAATTTCTGACGATTTCAGTGCTATGATTTATTGATGCATTAATGTTTACAAACTTAGAATTTCAGTATGATATTTTAGGCAGTTCGGAGTTTTTATTCCCGTGGAAAATTCTTGATGATATGCTCAATGTGGCCACCACGAACGTTTTGAACTGCTCGCAGCCGAATGGTGAAGTTGTTCATAACTCTATCCAGGATTTCTGCATCCACAAGGGTGCAGCAGTCGACGATGCTTTGTCGCAGCTGGTCTAGGGTTCTTGGTACTGTAGTGAACACACTGTCTTTAAGGAACCCCCAGAGATAAAAATCACATGGGTTTAGGTCAGGACTCGTAGGGGGCCAAAGAAAGCCACCCTCGAATCGATATGGAAACCTGTTTGAAATGACACGATTTCCGAATTTCTGATTGAGAAAGTCCAGCACTTTATTAGTGGTGTGAGGCCTAGCCCCATCCTGTTGAAACCATTGATATCGAAGCGGTATACGCCTCCTTCGCAGCTCGGGGATGAAGAAGGTTTCCAACATGTTAAGGTAAGCCTGTGACGTTACGGTGCCCTCAAAAAAGAACGGACCAATGATGCCTCTTTTGGAAATCGCGCACCAAGCCATAAGCTTTCGTGAATGAAGAGGTGACTTATGGATCTCATGAGGGTGCTGGGAACCCCAAAAACGAACGTTGTGTTTATTAACGTCACCTGACAGATGGAAGAAGGCATCATCTGACACCCACAGGTTGTCCACAATGTCCTGATTGGCTTCCATTTCTGCTCCAAACTCCATCGCAAATTGTTGTCGCTTCTGTCTTCCAGTGTCTGTTAACTCCTGATAAACATGGTTCTTATACGGGAACAGGTGTAAATCCTTTCTCAAAATTCGCCACGTCGTGGTATACTACAGCCCTTCTTCAATGGATAGGCGGCGAACAGATTTTTTGGTAGGGGAATCGACCAACTTTGTGCGAACATTTTCGACAACTTCGGCCGTTCGAACACGAGCTTCGCTTCCGCCTTTTTTCTTGCCTTTAACACATCCAATGGCACGAAATTGCTTGACAAAATCCATGATTGCTTGCCTGCCTGGTGCGTCTCGACACTTATATTCCTTCCGGAACTTTCTTTGCACGGTTATAGGTGATTTTGTCTCGAAATACCATTCGACAACCTTGCATTTCTGCTCTGTTGATGAAGCGGGCGCCATTTTTCAACAATACGATTTTCATGCAGCGCCGTTTGAACAATACAAACTCCATCTATTTGGAAATTCGATATGGCGCTCATATTCTTTCAATTGTTTATCCCTAATGCACGTCATTCGAGTGAAATGGTCAGAAATTGACTGAATCACCCGGTAGGAAAAATCATGCCACCATGCTATAGCGTTTATGGATGCAAAATCAAAGTGATGTTTACTCTAAAGAAAAGTATGTACAATTGTTTCCAAAACAATAAAGCTGCTATATAAATATCCAGTAATTAACTGAACGTTTCATTTATTTCTGATATTTTGAATAGAATATACAAAGTCCGCCAAAAAAATGTATACACACTTTACAAGATGTCATCTATAATTTTTTTCCGTAACAACAAAATCGAAAGCTTTCATTCTAATATTATTACATGCACTGGATGAAGACGATCCCGATAATAGAATACCACAATTGCCACCTAGATATAGGAGATTACTTGATAATAGTTTGCTCGGGAAATGAATAGGAGCAACGGTTCGCCGTATTCAAAAGTATCTCAACGCTTATTATAATCACTTTGAGCACCTGTCGTAATTGTGGAAGTCAAAAAAGACGTATATTCATCGCTTGATGCCTGTATGAATTTAGTGTTGCAACTTTTATATATTTTTTTTCTTTTGCTGGAGTGTGTATACATTTTTTGCACGGAATCTATATAATAAAATAAAACAAAAATTTACTGCTGTAATAAAAATCATTGAGTAATTACATCGTTACTGCAGTCAGAAACCAATTAGCATTTTGTAAATTATATTTTTATTAGCTTACCAGTTTCAAAAACATAAAAAAATTAAATATCTTTGCATTTCTTAAATTAATTTCTTATTTTTCCAAAATTTTCAATTTTACGTCGTTTGTTATTCTTAATTAAGTTACTCAACCTTCTAATTCGAAAATAAAATACATTTTACAATATACGTTATACAGAGTGGTGCAAATAAAAGTAGCCTCGCATGAATTGCTTTCTATTCATGCGAGGCTGCTTTTATTTGCACCACCCTTTATTTCTTGTAGTTAATCAAGCAAAATTTTAGTTTTTGATAAAAAAATTTCAGACAATTTTATCTGGGTTTTAGTATCTTAGTTTGCGCCAAATTGTAAACAATCAATCATAATCAACCACTCAATTTGCTCCTGGTGACATTGCACTTACAGGATGTGTGACGTCAACCTGCGCAATGGAAGACTTTTTATTCTTTAGAATACTCTTTTAGCCACTATTCCAGGGAAGAGGTAGAATGGGAAGCGAAGCTAGCTGTAACAGTTCCAATGCTAAATTTTTAATTCCAAAACAGCGCCAGCAGTCGGTAGCGAATCAGGTGAAATGGGTATCAGCTTCCGCTATTGTCATAGCTTCCTTTTCTATGATTATGCTTTGACTGACTGAACGACGTTTTATCGGCGTCCTTCCCTGGCCGATCTTTGCTGATTCAGTCGATAGGCGGTCGATAAATCCTTTCCACTGGTCGTTGCGGGTTCAAGCATATGTCGGCGTTCTCTATGAGGCCGGGCACCCCTTTTGTTGTCTGTGCTGAGTTTTGCTGGAAGCACGGTGTTATTGTAGCGTCTAGGTTGGTGCTGAGTAGAATGGCGGGCAAATTCCATCTGATATCGATGTTTCTGGTATCCATGCGAAGGCACATCAGCTGACGACTCACTTCCTGAAGTCATTCGCAGTTTCTTTTACCTGTCCGCTGTTGCCAGTTGCTGACAGCGGCAACCTCTCCCCTATCCCGTAGTCACCTGTAAATCTGCGTTGATTGCTGCCGAGATTCTCTCTGTCTTTACCAGAGACAAATGAAAGAAAGACAAATTTCTTTCGTGTGTCTCTGATCTTTACCTGCGGCGCCTCCCCTTTTATATCGCTCTTCGCGCCGCTGACACTGATAAATCATGACTTTTCCGATAATTCATATTATCCAGATTATATTGTCTATATGGTACTGCGGGTATCAGGTCAGTTCGTCGAGGGTCAATTCGTCGAGCATCAATTCGTCGGAGTCAGTTCATCGAACGTCATTTCGTCGAGTATGTCAGTTGGTTAGGCAGTTAGTTCATCGAAGGTCAATTAGTCGAACGTCAATTCATCAACTGCGAGTATTGAATATATCAAATACGTTAAACTGATGTTAAAATTGCTAAAATTAAAACGTTACACCCTTGCATGATTGTTTACACTTTTATTGATAACTTCACTTTCTTAACCTAACCATACTCGTAAAAAATTTAACTTCTGACGCACTTGGTAACCATGCACAAAATTTTTTCCCATTTAAAATTTATTTTAAAGATAAAAATAGTAATGGAATGGGAAGCTCAAAAAATTTTTCCCTCGTCCTTTTTATTTTAAAACTTTAAAATTACGATGATTGTTCAATAGAAACACTTTTAAGAGATTGGGAAGCAATGTTTATTCAAAGAATTAAAAAAAAATCTTCATGGAATTGTGGAGATCCCATTGGTGCAACAATATACAGATTTCCGTCTGGTAAAAATCTACGGTTGTTGGCGAAACCAATGCGTAACAGGCTGCGTCAGAATTGAACCACCATCCTTTTAATGATTCTTTTAGAGGGCCAAAGACATGGAACAATCGTTGAGTAAGGGGTCCATAGTGCTGTTTCTATCGATAAAATTGGTAGAGACTTTACAACACAACAAAGGGAGAACATGGAACAAATTGGGGACAAGTCAGAAGATGGATGTTCCAAGACTCCCCAATGTATGCAAGCGAGTATATCTTGAACCTTTCAGGCTACGTGAGGGTATGAGCTGACATTATCATTCACACCGCTTGTGAATTTCACAGAACGTTTATTGTTGTTATTGGCACGTAAACATAGTAAGGTATCTGCAATCGATCAGCATTGATGTGTCACGGTCACCAGGTTCCTTAAACTTAACAGCAGTACGACTTAGTAATAAAAAAATACGGTCACCATTACTTTTCCGGCCGAAGGTTGAGATCGACATTTATTCGCCTGCGTAGATCCTGGATGCTTCCATTGCATACTCTGGCGTTTGGATTCTGGTTCATAGTGATAACATCAATGCCATCTTTCAACTTAATCACAACTCTTAAAAAGAAGCAAGCAGCTAATATGTGTGACAGCCCGTAATCTCCAAGAGGACGGTCTCCGCCAGCGTTGCCAGATGCGGAAAATTTTTTAAAGCTCTTTTCTTTGTTTTCATTGTTTTGTGCATTGTTTAATAATGTCCAACAGAGGATAAGGGCTTTAAAAAAATACCACATCTGGCAACGCCAACGCCTTCTAAAGATAAGGCCTGAGCGCGAAAACGTCATGCGTTGTTACATCATCATGCAAAGACATAATTTAGGGCTTATTATTGGTAGAAATGCGATTAAACATGTCTTCGAATGAAGATGTAACAATGTATGACGTTTTCGCACTCAGGCCTTATCTTCAGGTGTTGGCAACGCTGGTCTCCGCAATGAAACGTAATACATTGTTACATCATCATAGATAGGTCTATTAACAATCCAACCTTCATTGTTTCCAACAAAGGAAAAAAACACTAATTGTTAAAATATAAGATGGAAACAATGAAAGTTACATTGTTAATAGACCTATCTTGGTCAGGTGACTTTTCAGTGCCGAAGCCTGTCTTTCTCGTTAGCCTCGAGATAGGGCAAATTTAGAGCTTATTATTGGTAGAAATACGAATAACAATAGCCTATCTATGATGATGTAATAATGTATTACGTTTCGGAGGCCTTCTCTCTTGGTGATTACGGACAGACGCCTCATTGATACTTAAACAACTGGTTTATAGACTCGTTTTCCGTTGTCTAGGCGATACATTCGTGGCTGTACGTGTTTTTACTGAACAATCCTCGTACCTTTGAATAAAAAGCTCTTTAATTAGTTTTGAAATAAATTGGCAATTGCCTACAGTTTTTTTTTTTTTTTTTTTGCTCAAATAGAAGGTTTGATGTCTGTACTAAAGTTTTGTATCAGTTTTTTAGCGATATATGAAATAAAAAGTTGATTTTTACAACTTTTTTTTTGCATATGTGCTCATATTTTTAGGAGGGGGTGGGAAGCAAATTTTCACGGATATTATTTTCTTAGAAAATTTCCACTTGCTTTTATTTGTTAAATAGAAGATACTAATATTTTGTATTAGTTTTTCAGCGACATTTGATATAAAAAGTTGAATTTTACATAGTTTTTTACATATATGTTTATATTTTTAGGAGGGGGGAGCAAAATTTCACTAATTTTGTTTTGCCCTAACTATTTACCTATAATTTCGGTTTTCAAATTCTCTGTTTCACATGCTAGTTTATAGTTGTCTCTAAAAAGAATGGTTAATTGTTTTTTTGGTCACTAGATGCCTCGTAGGCAAAAAAAAAAATATAATAAAACAACTTGTGTTTATTTCACGGTCTATAGATATCCATGGTCATTGAGCTCCATTGTTAAAATGAAGCTAAAGTTTCTAGCTCCCGGTAGGGCGGGAACTCTATTGAAAAGTTGCGCTGCATGTACAATCTGCCCAACTGCGCCTGCAGCGCCACCCTATCGGCAGACAGAAATTTTACTTTCGTATTCAGTTTCAATGAAAATCTCTATCGCAGGTTGCGGTCGGAAAAAGTGCGATCTATGCGGCACCTGGCGCGATCTGTTTTCCTTAGCTTCTCGAAACAATGGAAAATGGCCGAAGCTCGATGACCATGAATATCTTTCTTTCTTTCTTTCTTTCTTTCTTTCTTTCTTTCTTTCTTCAGCCCACATCTCCGAGTTGTTTCCATTCTATTTACAGAACTTATGCGATTTCGTCACTTCCTGTTATCAATTACTTCGGACACAAAGGGCCAAGAATTCTCGGCATAAGCTTCGTATTTTCCAAAAATTTGAATAGAGATCTGATTATTATTTTTGTTTTTTTCTTTTCTTCGACCCAAAAGAGAAGATTGTTTAAATTGAAAGGGGTTTTTAATTGTCTAAAAGTTAGTTCAATACTCTTCCTTTCCGGTTCTCCAAATGCGCACTTGTTTGTTGGAGCGAGATTCAAACGATGTAGGAATAATTTTAATGGAAGGTGCCCGCTACGAAGCCTAAAAAGAGAAGCTTTTTCTTGAAACGATAGCCAATTAGGAGAAAGTCGCTCAATTTTGTTTAATAAATATCTATAGACTAGTTGCGTATCTCTGGTCGCGCCGCCCTAGCGACAATATAATCCAAAATTGGGGTGAATTTCCCGCCGCGCGTCGATAGGTGAATCCTAATCATTTTCATTATGTTATCGAATTCAGATAAAATTCTACGTTCAGGAAGAATATGTTGCGTTGCTGGTTGTACTAACAATGAAGCTAAAAATCCAAATCTCCATTTCTATAAATTTCCTGCAAAATCATAGGAAGTAGAAAGGAAAAAAAAAATGGTTCAAGCTGTTAAACGAACGTAAGCCAAAATAAAGTAACCAGTTGCCATAAGTAGAAAACAAACCTTAAGGAATAAGGGATATTGTTTATTAAATTAATGTGTTCTAATAGTTTAAAGTATGTAAATTATTTTTTTCATAGGCAATTAAATAAGAAACCTTGGGTGCCTAGTAAAACCTCTCGTATTTGTAGTGCACATTTTGTAGGCGGAAGAAAATCAGAAAAACAGAGTAGTGACGCTTATATTCCCACAATTTTTCCAACGAATACAAGAAAAAGAATTCATGTCCTGAAAGAGGACTTAGGCTACGTAGACGTAAAGAAAAAATAAATAACTTCTGCGATTGAATCTTACGAAATAGATTACGAAACAGGTAATTAGTTGGTATAGGGTAATATTTGTATAAATTAGTTAGCTAATAGAAGGTATTATTTATAAAAACATGATTGCTTTCAAAAAGCTTTTTTCCCATACAGTATTAAATTCAGGCTGAGATCGCAGTTTTTGCAGTAATTTTTTATTTTCTATTGCTTTTTATCTTGAGCTATGCATGTTATTCAATTCCTATATTACTACGTGATAATATGTATAAAAAAGAATTCGATCGAAATAAGTCGCAGTTAACACTTTGAAATCCACACTGAATAAACACGGTACCCATAATCGGAGATTTAAATAGCGATCCAAACTTAAATAGCGGAGATCATGTCTGTATCAACGACTAGGAAGGCGGGGACAGGGAATCATTCACCCCAAATTTGACAATAACCGCCACTAGTATGGCGCTACAGTCGCTTTCTAGAGATACGCAACTAGCCTATAGACCGTGGTTTATTTTCTCAAAAGTTCTTTGTTATGGCGCTTCGCATTCTTGCTAGCAATTACATATTTTTATATATGATTTAGCTGATTAATAATTCAAATATTGTTATTTATAATGGGGAAATGTAAGAAATGAATCAATTTGGTAAAGAAAGAATTCGTAATGCTAAGAAACTTCAAAAGTTTTGTTCCAAATCAACTCTCAAACTTTAGTTTCGTTTTTCTCAAAACAAGAATTTCAACTTTTTTTCAAAGTTCGGCCTCGTGTTACTCATCCATTTAAAAAGATTTTGCAATTTATTTTTTATCTGATATACTACGTACTATTTACTATACAATAGTGAAGTTAAAATTTTTTAAATGTTTATTTAAATAATTTAAAAAAACCTAATATCAAAACATACCTTAAAAAAATGGAACATTTTAAATGAAAAATTCCTCTTTCAGCAATTCTTCATATTTTTAAAATAAAACTTCACTATTTTATTCAAAATGCTTTATATTTTAAGGGGATATAAAAGATTTTTCAATTGGTCAAATAGGAAATGAGAACCATGATGCCAAAAAATGACTTAAAATTTGCTATATTTATGAATAAAATAAAATGTATGAGAGACAAAGCTTTGAAATTTTGCATATATTTATGATTTTTGGTATTCTCCAAGCCCACCAAATTTCATTCATATAAATTAAAATACAAAAAAAAAAATTCCAGGATAAGGTCTTCCCTTAATGCATTATAAAGCGCTGTTAAGCATTTATTAAAGAATTGTTGAATTCCTGAAAGCATTTATATGGAGGCTGCTGATCTGCGAAAAATCCACCATTTTGGCATCCAAAGACTTGCTGAAACGTAATGATAATCACACTGGCAAACAGTCCCATATTTCCTAGACAGCTGCATAAAGAAACCCAAGCAGGATTTCCCTCACAGGTAACATCTCCAGGTATTCCGCCATTAGTTAACTGAAGATTCGTGATACTGTAGTCTGATCTGTTATCATTCGGGGGACCTTGAATATCGAATTTAACTTCTCCATCCCTAAGTGTTGCATTCAAGCTTCCTTCTATTTTCTGGCTCAAAATTCCCACAATTTTGTATAATTCGGCAACACTGCACGCAGAGTAATTCACCGATGTCAAGATCCTAAGTTGATCAAAGTCAATATTCGATAATCGAGAGCAATAAGCAACGATGTCTTTTCCTGATGTTGCGAAATTGACCAATTTTACGACTTCGTTGATTCTATGGATAAATAAATTAGACAAAATCTCATTAGAAGAAAATACTGAATCAATGTTTTTTTCTTAGTTACTTTTTTGCTAAATACAAGAGGTATGGAAGTTTCAATGGTTTATTTGAAATAATGGAATAAATGAATTATGGTACATAAAATGCTACATATAATATTAATTTTTCTTCAAATCCTTGTCTAAATCTGCGGAGTTTGGTTTTATTTCTGTCGTGCTTTGACGTAACCAGTCACCAAGAAAGAGAGAGACGACGAAATTTGCCTTATGATATTGCCACGATGAACTAGTTTCCCGAACCGGTCAAACACTATACTAAACAGAACTAGACGTCAAACCTGTCCCCAACCAACCAAAAAGCTTCAAGGGACTATGCAGCGTTCATCTATACTGGATCCGAAATATTAGTAGAATATCCAACATTTTTCGTGAACGAGGTTTTAAAATTGCATTCAAGACCGCCAACAATTGTAAATATGCTTCTGTGACCTTATCACGTGTTGTGCTTAAAATCCATTTTTATAAGAAACTTGGTTACAGGAATAATAGCATGTATTATTCAGACTTACAGTGCGAATATAATTATACAAAAGTTTTTGTGGTGGGGATGTATAGTGTTGATAGAATTTGTAATTCTAAAATTGGATATAAATCGAGATCAACAACTGTAAAATAGCAAGAGGGAAGATGCTATGACAGGAAGAGACGGTCTTTTGGAATTTAATTGAATACAGCTGAAGTTGGAGTTTGGATTCTTTGGTGAATTGAAATGTTGAATTTATTAAATCGTAGTTTGTGCAATGGATTTTGTGAAGTGTTAGAAATCATTGTGATTTCTTCATTTTTGTTCTTATTTGATGTTGATAAAATGAGAAGGGGAAGAGAGACCGGAAACGCTTTCTGGATAAATACGAGCGTGGAAAATCGAAAGTTATGAGTTCTGCTAAGGCGACTGAAGAGGGAGGCTGAGCGCTCTCTGCTCTTAGTTGTGGAATTTTGATGGCAAGAAGGAAATTTTGGAGGGGGGGCTAACTAGATGTAAACGCTGCTGTGAAGATTACACAGTGAGTTACTAAATGCATTAGCTTCTCCTTCCAAGATTTTGGGTTTGTGCAGACTCATCAACAGAGGAATCTTGGCAAACCCCTGTGAAGGGTGGCATCACCTCCAAAACCCCAATCTGGCTTTCTAATTGACTCAGCAAGAAACCGTAAATTCAAAAATTCTCAATAAAGAGGGGATGTCCTTGTCAATCTGATTGACTTTAATCAGATTCATTATGTTTTGTTCATCATTGGAAATTGGAACCTCAACGTTCTTCAGGGCTAAGTGAAGCCAGATATAAAGCGATTGCGAGTGAGCATCGTGGTCAAGGACCCATCATTGCGGAAGGAAGACAACTTCGCATTTGAAATCTTCTGTTGAACTTAGTGGGAACACTTTGAGACCTCCAGTGGACTCACTCACTAATTGATCCGGATCATCTTCAAGTGTGTTTTTTGTGCTTCAGAGTGATATGTTATAAGTGAAATAATATAATGGCCTGTTGAAATAAAGTGTTTAGTGCCCAAAGTTGGATTAAAGGTGATTACAGATCTGCAGACATCTAAAACTACATAATTGTAAGTAGAGTGAAATATTTTGACTTATAAAAATTTCCTAGATTGTCATGACAAAAGTGTGATAAAAGACAGATTGAGGGAGCTTTATCGAAATTGAGTCTTTATAATAATAATGTCTATCCTCAGAGTAATTGAATTTTTTTATTGAATACATTAATCATTTTTCTCATTCATTGAATTTTGCATCTTGTTGTAGATTTAAGTAATTGGGGATTTTAGTATTAACTTTCTTCTTTAGCGTTAAGAACTATCACTTTTTCCTTAGATGTAAGTTTTATTCTATTTGTTGTCTCTCTTTGGTATATTCTTTTGACTTTGAATAAAAAGATATTTATTTAATTCTAATCCTTGCCTATCTTATTGGAATAGATAAGACACAACCAGCCACTTCTTTAAAGAACCCCACCTTTGTCATTGATTGTTGATATTGAGCTGGTTGTTAATCAATTGAAGGGCTCGGGGCAATAAGGACGTAACCCACAGAAAGAAGTTCTTACTAAATGTAATAATTACTGCTTGTGAAATCCAATTACAGTATGTTTCACTAACAATTGCACAAGTAAACAGTATCCGCATTAAAGCAAAACACCAACCAAAGAGATTTACAGATTTTTAAAAGATATAACATCATTTTTCTCAAAAAATTCTTCCTGTGATATTGATTTTTTTGACGTTGATATGCACCCCAGCCCACAGGGGGGGGGGGTCCAACTGACATTGATCACAATACCACCCATTGATCACAGTCAGTGACATCGGTTACAATGGCGCCCAACGTGTAGGACAGTGTTGTTGCTAAGTAAAATTAACAATGTTTAACAATTGAAATTGGAAATTTAACTGGACGTGCCCAGTTTTTCTTTCGTTGGACAGAGTCCTATTATACTATCAAAAGAATAGTCCTACTATACTAACCAAAGAATCCGTAACGCTTATTGTCAAGAGTTTTCATCGGACCAACAATATGCGTGGACTAACAATGTATATTTCATCCAACAATGCAAGACAAAGTTTGTGGAACAATAGGCCAGTTCATTGGATATTCCTTTTTGCGTTAATTCATAATAAAAAACCTACATTTTTTCAACGCTACTTTGGCGCGTTGGTCACATGGCGTGTTCGGCAACCTTGATAATGTGGGTTCGAATCCTTCGGAACTTACGTTTTTAAACAGAAGCAGTTTTGCTTCCTGTGTTCGTTTTGCCTTGACAAGCTCGACGAAGACAGAAAGGTACGATTTTTATTATATGCCCATCTTCACCGAGCTTAACCATGACGAATTTAAAGATGGTAAGCATAAAACTGGCGTATCATAACACGTTTTGTATGAGCATTATTTTTCGACTGAACAAAACAAAAAAAAAATTTCCAAAATCCGATGAACGGATCACCAACAATCCAGATCAGAAGATCATGTTGACCATTTCAGGAACAGTGTAGCTTGCCATCCTGGAATTGTTCTCTAAGCTAACACATGCCTTTTATTTGCTCTTCCTCATGAAAGTGAATGTTATTATGATAATTTTTGTAAAATCTTGATTTGCATGTTGAACATTCAAATAAATTGTGTTAAGTGCAGAGGGAGGTAACTAATAAATTCAACTTGTGATTGTTGGTGATCCGTTCATCGGATTTTGGAAATTTTTTTTGTTTTATTCGGAATTCCATGCTGAACAAGTCTTCAATTGGAATTTTTCGTGTATTTGTTACGGTTTTTAAGATAGGATTGGAATTTATCCTAATTTGCATATTTGGGATAATGAAAAGTTTACCATGGGATAGGTCATCCACAATTTCCTGTTCATTTGATTTATCAAAATTGACATATCTGCTTCGGTTATGAAAATAAAACGGGGGGGGGGGGGGGGCTCATTTTTGTATTTCCGTCTTCGCTGAGCTTAAACATGAACGTGACGAATTTGAATATGGTAAGCATAAAACTGGCGTATCGTAATACGCTTGAATATGAACATTGTTCTTCCATTGCACAGAAATATGTCACCGTTGCATCCCGTACGGAAACATAAGCACATAGTTCAAAGATCACACCATGGGTGATTTTTCTAAAATTCAACGAACCATCTATACGCTGGCGCAAAATATCACGATGTGCACTAACTCCACTGCCAGTTAAAACCACAACAACGTCCGAAGTTGTCAGTAAATTGTAGGGTCAACGGTCAATAGGGTGAACATTTGAGGTATTAAGCAATTCAACAGCCAATTTCGAATAATCAGGTTCGTTACAAGCTGTACTATACTCAGCGGGGATAACACAAGACAATTCATTTTAACACCAAGAATACCGTTATAGTCGACTGATCATTTTGTGGAGTTCGAACGTCGACAATTTTCCGTTTGCCCAACTTATGCAATGGCAATTAACCTAGGGTCAAACCTTAAACAACATTGGTATACACTTAGAGGAGATAGATACTGTTACCCCGCCTTCGTTTTGCCTTGAAAAGCTCGGCGAAGACGGCCGTCTCAGCTAATAATAAATATAATTGAAAACTGAAAACTAAGTTAAACTTTTTTAAAGTTTCATTATCCAAAAACATTACTTACGCTTCTTTGATAGAGAAATGACAATTAATTATCGCCGTATTAAATCGAGAAATGAAACTCTCGACAAAGGTACCATTTTCGGCATAATATGCATTTATATCGCAGGGATCTGTTGGATATAAGTCATATTTTACAAGGGTGCAGTTACTGAAAATTGTAGCGCCAAATGGTTTCCTAATAAAATAAAAATATATACACATTATTCCTTTTTAATAATTTTGTTATTGTTTATAATGTTGGCATTTTCTTTTTATTCTGTTTATTATATATGGAATAATCTCCTAATTGTATGAACTATTGATATTTGAATTTTATATAAATTGCAGAAAATATTTTTACGTAATTGTCAGTCGTCATGACTGATAAGTTATCAGTTCTCTTTTGCACTCTACACTTACCATAAGGAGGGAAATATACTCCTATTATATGATGAAAAGCATATATTCATTTCTGTCTGCGTATTTGTCTGTCCGTCTGTAAGTTCGACGATTTCTCGAGAACGATTTATCTTTATCAAATTCCTTTTTCATTATTCGATAGAGAGACTTTTTGAACGTAACGGATTAAAGATATAACTGAAATTACGTGACTGTTAGATATCATTAAAAAAGTTAAAATGCCAGCATGTGGCACGTGATAAATCATAGAGTCGGTAATGACGAAAAACAAAAGAATATTCCATTGTCATGTCCAGAAATTGAATTTCCAGTCCTTATCGATTTTCGAAATATAAGTTCAAGGAAATCTCAATCAATTTCGTCAGCCTACAATTGCTCAACTCATGATTCTTTAAACAATCATTTTATCCCCTGTCCTTAATAGTAACTTCGATTAGAGGGACAGGGTGGAATTCATTTTCCACTTTCAAGTTAGCCTGTGTTTGGGAAGGTCCGCGTAGACGATGCACGTAATACGTCATTGTTGGAAGAATTGTATAAGAATGAATAAATCGTTCTAACTCGTAAGCGAATGCATACACTGCCCTGACTAAAGTATCCGAATGAGCCATTTTATTGGCTTGAACTTCCATTATATGTCCTTTCATTTTTGATATAAAAGAAATTTAAATTTGTTTTGTTTTTATTTCTGAGATGATTCAGGGGGGTTTACGTGAATTTTTTAAAGGATTTTTATGCGTTTTTTTTAAAAAAAATTATCTCCCTAAAATAAATGCACTTGGAGGGTACCATTAATATTGCGCATTCTTTAAAATGTAAAACATTTTAGAAGTGGCCGACCTGTTAACTCGCTTCCCAATCAGGGCAGAGGTTTTGCTGAAATTTGGCCCTTAGATGTCTCTAATCATCGGCTGTGTCGGTGAATGATTTTACTATAGCAAATGCGCCTAAAATTACGTGTTTTCAAAAAAAAAGTAAAGTAATTATTTTCAAAATGAAATATTGTTGCGTGCCAATGAGCAATTCAGGCCAAAGCAATCCATTTTAATATTTATGAATTTCTTATTAATTTGGAAAAAGAAAGAAATGGCTTCGGTTACTTTCAAACAAAGTAACTTTATTTTTCGTTCTTATTGTCAATTCCAATTTATAATTTTTTCTGCTTGTCCCTTAAAAGTGTTACATATTTGTCTGAAGATAAGAACGGTAAATAATCTTGTCAACGAATTTTTTTTTAATTTTTTGAATAGGAAAATTTTATTTTTTGAGCAAAATTTGTAATATTATGAAATTAAAATTTTTTTGAATAGTACTAATACATGACCAAATTTTGTTGTCTGGAGAAATACATTATTTGCAGATTTCTTGATGTAAACTAAGCATTTAAGAATGTTTTTATGAATATAAAACGAGAACAATTTATTGGCAAACGTTCATGATTTTCACCGAAAGTCACCGAAATGGGTGGATTTACAGTTTCGTGCACACATTTGTCAAACGTTCATGAATTTCACCGAAAGTCACCTGAATGGGTGGATTTTCAGTTGCATGCACACATTTTTACAGGAATTCATTTCTTTTTCAAATTTATTTGTATCAAAAGCTAGAGTTTACCACAGCACACTTAAGGAAGTCTTCAGGTGTTGAGCCTCTACTTCTGCGCATTGAGAGAGATCTCAGTTGCGTTAGTATGGCCACGTGATAAGGATACGGCAAACTGATCTTCTCGATCTATCTTGGTCATGCGACTTTTCCGTGCCCCGGTCTGTCTTTCTAGTTGGCTTTGCGAAAAAGACAGGACCCAGCGCGGAAAAGTCACCTGACCATGGTAGGCTGATCAACAATCCAACCTTTATTGTTTTCAACAAACGAAAAAATACTGATTCTTAAAATCCAAGATGGAAACGATGAGGATTACATTGTTTTTCAGCCTAGGATGAACAGGTGACTTTTCCGCGCCGTGGCCTGTCTTTTTCGTCGGCTAAGGTCATTCAACTTATGTGGCGGCAGCTATAAGTGTTTTTTTTTTGTTTGTTTTGTTTTTTTACTGGTCTATAAAGCCAGATTTCTTAATTTTGTTACTTCTGATTGGTTTCCTCTATTATCTTGAATAAACACAAATAAAAATGAATAAAATTTAATATACTGTGTTTAAATGAACAAAGAATTAATATTTTTAATCAGAAATGCTTTTATTTTCTGTGAATATAAATTATAAAAACTTTTAGCTTTTGCTGTTTACCGCCGTTGACTAACGACCTCTATTGGGAAATTTTCAGCATTTTTTTTTCCTGCCGTTTCAGGAAAAAAAATCAGCAAAATGAACAGTCGTTAATATCCTGTTGGTCGTGGTGCTGGATCATTTTTAGGGGTGTTTGGTCTGAAAAAAAGTTTTCCCTATTTTAGTTGTGCCCGAAATCATAGTTTTCCGAAAATTTTGGGAGGAAATTGAAGATTCAAAAATTCAGCATTTTCATTTTCGTTTTCCTTTTTTTTTTTTTTTTTTTTTTTTTGCATTGGTTGTCATTTTGCTGAAAATTTTTAGGTTTTTGGTCTCTCAATTTTGGGTACGTTCAAAAAAATTGAGTTCTGAATGAATACACAGTTGGGATCATTGATTAATTCTCATGTAGGATTAAGCGTCTAAAAATTTCAGATAAGTGTGCACTATTTTGTGGGATTCGGAAAGTTTTTGATAGCGTCGTTTTTTATCTAGAAGAGTGTTTACAAATTAGTATATGAGGAAATAAATGGAAAAACTTACGAAATTAAAGAGGGATTTTCTTCGTAAGGCAGAAGAGCCTCGTCGATAACGTCAGAACAGTTCTCTTGGGATTCTAAATTAAAGATATAAATCTATTTTAATTTATCAATAAAATGAATATGCATTTATTTTAAGTAAAACTTTAAATAGTGATTTTTCTTAAAACGTAATAAAATATCAAACAGGCTATCTTTTTTCTTTTAACTTAAGCTATTAAAACAGTATAACAAAGCGATTAATTCATTCATTATTATTTGTAATGATTGTTTCCTCACACAATACACGATTTATCTCTCAAAAGCTACATTTGGAAATAGGAAAATAAAATGCCATAGATTAATAATTAATAGAGTCCTAAGTAATAAGTAATAGAGACTTAAGTAATATTTCTTTAATTGTCTACTGAAATGGCGATGGCTCCTTGACTAGTGTTCCATTCATCCCAGCAATGGCTTAGGCTTGGGGATTGCCATCATGTTGATAATCCATACTAGAAGCCTTTAATAGTTGCTTGGTGTTCAAGATTCTGATACATTCGTGAAATATTCGCCTTTAATTAGTGGATAATATTCAAGAGCTTTTGCATCGCGGTTTTAAATTGGTATTGTTATATTATCTACGCCTATGTCTGACCACCGCAAGTTCGTTAACTTCAGTGTTTGAAATATACAGACTGTCCCAAATTGATGATTACACTTTTTGAAATGTTATAACTCAGCAACGAAATAAGGTGGAAATATAAGGTTTGTTGTATTTTATTCCTTAAACTTCCTTAAGTCGTACATGCTGAAAATGTCCATCTTCTGCCACAGTATCTCCCAACATACTCGACGTCGAACATAGCGACATACTACTGGATTGTAGCTAATGGAATATCATTGATGGAATGTTCAATCTGATCTATTAATTCCGTCAGTGTTTGTGGGTTTGTGGCGTACACGGTGTTCTTTAAATCACTGACTTCTTTGGGGATCGTGCAAAGACCTCCATGACGGCTTCAACACTCTCGTTATCAGTGTAACTTCTCTTTCTTCCGCACCGAACTTTCAACACACATTTTTCCGTTCCTTCGGCTTCAAACTTGTCTCTGATTTTTGTTATTGTTACCCTTGTTAGCGGTGGTGTACCATATTCAACCCTCCAACGTCGTTGAATCTCAACAACATTCTCCACTTTCCAATAACACTTCAGTATCCACTGTAAATAGCCATAGAAGTAATTCCTGGGTTTCTGTGAATTCAAACTCTTAAAACGAGGCCTTGAAAGTAAGCGACCAATTGTACCTCGCGTGGTAAGCTTGGCGAGAGAACTGGGCTAAGGTCAATATGAATTTCTTGCAACGAGGTGGAATGGAAGCATGGCCACCAGATAGAATTCGATGGTAGATGGCGCTGAGGATTTTCGTAATGTTTCACAGTTCGAAATCGTTCGGCCGTAACGTATTCAATTCATTTATGCAAGGATTTCTCGTATTCATAATATTGAAATGCTTTTTGAAACCAAACTTACCTCTGTAATCAGGGTTTTCTTCATCGCATTGATTTCCTGGATATAGTATATTGCTTTCCTGTGCCTTTGAATACCAAAAATAAATGCAAGCAAATACGATGATGAAAGCTTTCATTTTCGCAGTAAACGTATTGAAAAAGAAATTACAATTGTATCAGTTGTTCTGTAATAGAAAGAAAGAAATATTCACAACAGATTTACATTCTTGACAGGCAAAATAATTCTGTTAAATGTAATAATAAATAAAGAAAATGTATCATATTTAGTCTATTTCCCTATAAAATTAATATCTCATTCTCACAATCCTTCTCTTGAAAATCCAAACATTAATGATAAATGGTGTTTATAAAACCATTTATAATAATTATGCACTTTAAAATATTTATGCCGTCTTTTGTAGTAAAAATTAAAGCATGCTCGATGGCCGAGAGCGCTGAGGCGCAGGTCTGATTACTTTTATAGGCTAATACGAATGCGAATATTTTTGGGAATGTATGTTCCTCCTTTTACTCTGGCCAACATGGCAAAAGAGAACAGAGTAAACGGGGGCTGGTCAAGCGTATCCTTTCTCCCGTCGACCCCGAGTGCCTTCGGAGACTCCGATTTATGTTGCCTACCCCATCTGGGGATTATGTAATGGAACAATAATAAAAAAATTATTAACACCTCTGAATAAAGATTTATTGAAGTTTAGAACAAATATATAAACTACAATTCATTTTTTAATTTTTTTCACTTCCGTTCTACAGTACAGATTGATTTGTGCCATTTGCTTATCTGTATACAGGGTGATTCAGAAAGGTGGGTCACGAATGAAATACCATGTACAATTTACAGCGGGAAACAATATTTTTCCTATAAACATGGTTCCGGAAAAGCATCCTTACAGAGATAATGCAACTTGTACGAGGTAGGAATGGATGTGCGTTACTCGGACGGCAATGGTAGGGTCCATGTAAATTAGGATCTAAACATGTAAATTGTTCGTGTTATTCCGACAACTATGCGAGAACTGGTGAACGCCTGGTCTTAAATTGATTTACAAGTGCTTCAATACCTTACTGACTCAATGCATGTAGTTAAGGCCAAAGAGGGTCCAATAAGATATTAAGCAGATCTTTCTAATTTATTGCCATTAAGGAAGGAGCATGGAGGAAAATAACATACTCTATTTCATGGAGTTGACATTATTGACGTATTTAAGGGAGCTGGTTAGCTTGATTCCGGATCATAGGCAAGAAGCTATGAATTTAGAAAAATGTGTTTTTGGCTTTAATTATAAAGATATGGAAAGCAAAAGTCCATATAATATTGCTAAGCACCTAACGGTAAGAATTATTATTATTCTACCAACTTGTCTACGTTTTCTGGATGTACCCGCTCCGCTTTCTAAATCTTCTTGATGTGCCTGCTCTACTTTCTATATCGTCTTGATGCATGCCCGCTCCGATATTCTACTGAATATCTCTCCGTGTGTACACTTTTTCTCAAACATACATGATTTTCACCGAAATGCAGCCAATTACGCGGATTTACACTTTCGTGCAAACTTTTTGCCAATCGTTCATGATTTTCACCGAAATGCAGCCAATTACGCGTAAAGTTTTAGATATTTTAACATTTAAAGTACCCCCCTTAAATCAAAGTATCAACTGTTTTCGTTCACACTTAAAACAAATACAATTGATCTGAATTGAATCGAACTGAATTATTATCAAAATGAGTCGTAAGATCACTTCAACTTATTAATTAGTTTACTTTATCTGTTTACAAAGTTTCAAAATGAACACACACCGCTATAACATTTATCATTCCTAATTGTTTCTTCTGCCGATTTTATAATCAACATTTAAATTAATTAATTCTAAAAATTTTATAATCATACTTTTTTCTAAAAATTGGAATATTTCAAGCAATGACGATTGTCTATAATTTAAATGTCTTTTTTTTTCGGATAAGCAATATTGTATGTGCCTATGTTTGTACACTGTCGTGATTTACTATGGAAACGAACTACATTGTGTGCTCTACATTCCTCACGCGTCCTCAATTTTTTTCTAGCAATATCAATTTAGAAGTATTCCTAAAACAATGAGTTAAGGAAATTTTGGGGTTCAAAGAATATCTTAAATTAGTTTCACTATAGAATTTTTATTTTAATACATTTAATTTAACTATATTGTAATCGTGAACAGATTAAAAGCACAACACTCTTTAACCACAACTAAAAAAGGCGCAAAACAAGAAATAAAACAAAAAGAATGAAAAAAAAACAATATTGTTTTAGTTGTGGTTAAAGAGTGTTGTGCTTTTAATCTGTTCATTAGTACGATCCACATAAATACTTATTTTGTTCTAATATTGTAATCGGATAATAGTAATGCGTCTTACCTAATCTTCGGCTTTATCTGACGTTTCTTATAGCGAATGTAGGCAAATTTATACTTGTAGGCACTCTCGAGAAACATCTGTTTCATGTATTATAAAGGGGTAAAATGTTTTTGGGATTAATGTCATGGAAAAGTTTCCACCGACAGCTGGAAAAAAAACCCCGTCACTTTGCTAAGAGCAAAGATGACAAAAGGTTGTATGCAATAGCAGTCATTTTTTTGTCAAGTACAGTTAATTTAACCTTCCTTCCCTTTTATGATTGATTAGCTTAAGTTTACGCAAGCGTTGAACCATTTGAGATACAAAAAAATAAAATGATATTAAATATATTTTGAATATATTGCTAAAACATTAAAAACAGTACATAATTGTTTACCGACGAGAATGTAAAACCTTTGTCCTCTAACTCCTCCGACACCACTTGATCGATTTCAACCAAATTTTGCTCAATTAATTTTATTAGGACATAGATGGTTTGAAGTATTTTCAGAAAAATCGATCAAGCCATCGAGGAATAATCACCAGAAAAAGAATTTTCTCTATGATTTGCTATAGAGAAAATCACGCCCTAAGAAAAATCGATTCAACAATGAAAAATGAAATGTAAACAATAGAAAAGCGCGAAGCCCTGTTCAATTTTTTTTTCGAGAGCAAATTTTCAAACGCTATTTTTCGAGTTCTGAGAATATTTTTGGACAACTTTTTGTAATCAGTAAGTGCTAGAACTACTAATCTATGTACGAAAATTAAATTTGAGATTTTAGCTGCAATTTTTACCGAGGAATTAACGTTTTCTTTTTACATAGGAATAACATTAGTGACAAATCTCATCGATTTTATCCATTTTATCGAGTTCTAAGATATTTATATCGACTAATTTTTCACCACAAAGGTGCTTGTATACACACTCTACGTCGGAAAAGTAAGTTCGAGGAATAAGGTACGTTCGAGGAGAAGTGACAGACCATTTGTACGATTTTCCAAATCATCGTTACCCTCCTACTAATCAACTCACTCCGCTCTTTTTTGCAAGTGCCCGTTGGCACGCGTTGCACACCTAGTAAATATTTTCAAATAAAACGAAATTTGTGAGAACAAACTATAAAGTAATATAAAATGGGTAGATTAATACTAGTTTATTTTCCAAAATCGGTTGAGTTTTTAAATTAAAAATTACAGGTGATTCAACGATACACCAGATCCGTCGAAAAGATCAGCGTTTGCTTTTTGTTTCGTGCATACATTCTACAGCTAATCACTTATTTTCATACCTCATAAGTGACACTGTGTACTTGTTATATGAGAAAATTAAAACAAATGTATGAAATATATTAATTCTCTGCAGTGTCTTCTTCATTTTCGCTTGCGAAATATCTGTAAAATGTGTTTCAGTAAATCCGAAATAATGAAAGAATTGTTCTACACTGCTTGACAATTGCTAAGGAACAGCAACATTTTTGTCAATAAATACTGTCCCATGAAATAAACTTTACCAAAACTTTAGTAGACTTATTACAGTGACATTATGAACACAAAATGGCATGGAATTTGAAGTAAGGAAGCGAACATAATGGCAAAAGCAGAAGAGGTGTCATGAAGCATCAACGAGTGACTAAAGAAATATGTTGGTTGTTTGTCACCGGTTTGAAATGTGAGACCCTTAGTAGTGAGTATTGCCTCCTCGAACCGCAATGCATGTTTTGGATCTGTTTGGCATGCTTCCCGCCAGACTCTTGAGAAGAGCAGTCGGGATCTTATCCCATTCTTCGTGTAACGCAGTTATTAGTTCCTGCAGCGTTCTGGGAGGGAGATTGCTTTGTGCCGCATGTCTACCAAGAGCGTCTCAGGCATGTTCTATGGGATTGAGGTCCGGGGAGAATGCGGGCCACTGCAAACTCTTGATATCCTCACTCTCAAGAACATCCGGTACCAGTGTGGATGGGCATTGTTCCCATGAACACAAAGTCTGGGCCAACTGCTCCACGGACAAGACGAACGTGATCCAGAAGAATCTTCCTGCAATACCGTGCTGCTGCAACAGACCCTCCTACAAACATGTGAAGGGGTGTTCTTGCATCATGCATGATGCCCCCCCCCCCCACACACACATAGTCACACACTGATTCCTGGACCAAAACGTTGCACTTTCCGAACGTGTTGTTGGTCATAATGAGTTCCCTTTTCACGCCAGATCAGTTGATGCCCAGAATCACTCAGCATAGTGAACCGAAACTCGTCGGAGAACATCAACATGGACCACTCTTGATCGCCCCAAGCACGATGCTCGTTAAACCACTCTAATCTCTTTCGTCGATGGAGCGGAGATAGTGGAATGCATTTGAAAGGCTTCCGTGCATACAGCCCAACATTATTCAACCGACGGGAAATGGTTCTGGCAGAAACATGAGTGCCTGTAGCAGCGGCAAGATCTGTGGCTATCTGTGCGGGTGTCTGATTTCTTCCTCTTTTTGGTGAAAGGGCTATGCTACGGTCCTCCCGAGCGGTTGTGCTCCTTTACGACCACCCTCATGCACACGTAAAGCGGATCCTCTGATAGCAGCAGCAGTTTTCAAACGAGAAACAACACTTTTCGCAACGCCCATTGCTTGCGTAACTTCAGTCACACTTTATCCTGCCTCAAGCCGTCCAACAGTTCGTCCACTATCGTAATCACTCAAATGACCTCTCTGCGGCATTCTGCTCCACCGCTACTGATTTTCACTGAACCTCAGCTCATTGGACAGGTGAATTTTATTCATATTATGCAAAGGGGAAGGGTGTGATTAAACATCGTTTTTAGACTAATGTGGTGTTGCTCTACAGGGTAGCAATTGGAAATTTTTCTCTATCTTTAATAGTTTACGAGTTAGCAAATGGATGACCTTAAATTTGGGGGTCAAAGTCAAATTTGCATGCGGCAATGAATTCCCCACTCCCCTATTACCTATAAACCGCACTCCTCAAATCTGCCTACCTGGCAGCTTTGAGATATCTGCCATGTTTCCAGACTGTTTGGATACTCTGTATATGCACGTATTAGTCGGAAAATTTATCCTCGAAAATAGGGCTTAAAAAAATAAACCGACTAATAGATCTCCGATTATGCATGACATTAGAACATCCCTGATTGGGGGAATTCTATTGTTTCATAGAAGTGTAACATGAATGTTTACCGGTAATTGACCAGTCAGGAACATATAAAATGTATCACCTATTTTATCACACTTCATTAACCTATTTTCTTCCACTTTTGCCCCCCATCTTTTGACTCTACATGTTATCCCTCACATTTTATCCCACTTTAACCCTACGTTTTACCATTTTTCACATTATTTTAAGGAGACCTCTTGTATGAAATCGGGATGGGGAGATTAATTTTTTGCTAATTCTGATTTTATTGATTTAACAATATTCCATTTCTTTTCTACAGAACTTCCAACTACATGAACCCATCTTCCTACGTCGATCATGAACTTTGGATGAATTACATATATACAAATACTAATTTTGCTTTATTTGCTTTATTCTTTTTCATGATTTCGAGTAGAACATTTTTTCACGAGCTGCTGCATCCGTCAAACGGAGATTCTCGTATTTCTTCACCATCTGTTTGTCTGCAAATTTATCGTTACTCTTACAACTGCATTGAAATGATGATGTCTTACTTTCTTACTTTTTTGAACTGGCTTCTGTCAGGTTTCGATGTTAACTGCATTTTACGATTGCAGTATACAGGGTGTAACTAAAGATGTGTTACAAACTTTGGGGAATGATAGAACTGGTCAAAATAAGCATTTTTTGTTCTATGAACATTGGTCCATAACTGCATCGTTTAAGAGTTATAGCCACTGTTCAAAATGACGTCTTCAGCATCAATGCAGGCTTATGACACACCCCTTTCTGAATTATGGTATGGTCATGTAAATTTTTAAAGTAACATGACCACACCATCACATTACCATGCAAGCAGATCCTGCACACTAAAAAATCTAACGTGTGTGATCGCATCCGGATATGGACTACACCTTTAACGAGTGCACTGACATGTTGTTAGTGTACGGTGCTGCAGACGGTAATGGAAGGGCTGCTTGTCGTCTGTACAGACGGCAATTTCCACAACGTCGTCAGCCAGCTCACACAGTGTTTGCTCGGCTTGTGCGACGTCTACGAGCAACAGGAAGTGTAGCTGTGATGCGTGGAGAGCATGGTCGCGCTCGCACCCGTCGTACCGCTCAATTCGAAGAAGCTGTGCTTCGTAGAGTTCACGAAAGACCAACATGTAGCACCCGTGCGCTTGCACACATCATGAACACAGATCACATGTCTGTTTGGCGAGTTCTGCATGACCAACTGTTTCATCCGTTTCGTATGCAACGAGTGCAAGCATTTGGAGCTGCTGACTTTGCACCACGTATGACATTCTGCAGATGGTTTCTTGCACGTTGTAGAGAGGAACCATCATTCCCATAGCAGGTGCTGTTCACTGATGAAGCAACCTTCACCAGGGAAGGTATTTTCAACCACCAGAATATCCATGTTTGGGACCGTATCAACCCACATGCCATTTCGACAAGGCGCTTCCAGCAACGATTTTCTGTCAACGTGTGGGCTGGTATTGTTGGCAATCGCCTCATTGGGCCGTACATTCTCCCAGCTCGTATGAATGCACAAACCTACCTCGTCTTTCTTCAGGAGGTGCTGCCTGAACTGTTGGATGACATACCTCTTAACATCCGTCAAGTAATGTGGTTCCAACATGATGGTGCACCTCCACATTTCTCACAGCATGTCCGGGCCTTCCTCACTGATACGTTTGGCGATCGTTGGATTGGACGGGGTGGTCCAGTTACCTGGCCGCCACGATCACCAGACCTAACACCATTGGATTTCTTTGTGTGGGGCCACCTAAAGTCCCTGATGTACGAAACAATGGTTAATTCAGTGGAGGCACTCAACGCACGATTGGCTGTAGCAGGAGACAACATCAGGGACTCCCAGCAGATGCTGCAACGGGTGTCTTGCAACGTACAGCGACGAATGCAAGCCTGCATTGACGCTGAAGGGCGTCATTATGAACAGTTGCTATAACTCTTAAACAATGCAGTTGTGGACCAATGTTCATAGAACAAAAAATGCTTATTTTGACCAGTTCTATCATTCCCCAAAGTTTGTAACACACCTTTAGTTACACCCTGTATATTTCGAAATAGATCTTTTAGGAAACCTTAAAACGAAGTTGTTGTTTTTTAAATTCAATATTATCAATATATTATTTATTATTTTTAATTATTTACCAGTATTATTGTTATTCTTAAATCTTATAATTACCAAACAATTGTCAATCGAAAAAAACCGTTAATGTATATACAAGTTTTTTACAGAAAATTATTAGCAAATGTGTTTTTTCATGAAAGATCGTTCATATTTTACAAATAATTATTTTGCGAGTACTTTTTTTTTATTTTTTATTTATTTCAAAAAAGCTGCTATTTTAGGTGAATCTGTTACAACAGAATCTTCAAATTAATTCAAAGCTTATAATCCTACTCTCAGGAGTAACATGCAATAATGTTCCATCTGTTCTGTCAAAAACATCTGTATAATTCATATGACAGTGATCGTTTCAAGGTCTTTAAGTTATCGTTCATGTTCGCCGTATAATGCATATTTCGCAACTTTTAATTGTAATTCCCATGGATGACTAGTATCACAATAATTGATGCCAAAATAAAGGAACCAAGAGTGATACGGTAAAACTAGTTTATTTATCATCGGAGGCAACAGTCTACAACTTTCCATTGTAATTCGTTTAATGCACTAATCGGTTTTCAAATATGCCGTGAAGAGTTTTAATATAGTTTTGAAAAGGGCATTGAAAATGGTTTTGAATTAAAACGCAGTTGAGACATTTTTTTGTTTTTTAATCTGGAAAAATCTTATACGAGATTTTGTTTATAGTCTATATGATATAGCGTGAATTTGTTAATTTTGGTATAAGCTCAATTTTGTATTACCATTACGATTAGATCGAATAAAGAAAAGATGTTATCATTGAGGTCCATATTGCAATACGCATGATGTTTCAGCAATACGGTTGATTTATTAGAATCGCAGACATCAGCTGTAACCATCCCGGCATTTCAATGTGTAATGTCTCCATTCAATTTGAATCAGTTAAACGATGCGATTACGTCTGAGTGAGCCAATATTCTTGCGGAACTGTTTCAGCACTTCTAGAATCTATGGTGAACCAACTAGTTATTAATTTGGTATTTCATAGAGTTTATAAATTTCTGCAATTTCCAGTACTTTGACATCATAAAGTCCGAATAGAAGACAGTAGCAGCCATCAATGTCATTTCCGGACGATGTATCAGAGTAACAGTTCACAAATTACAAGATAGGAGACGGACGGCAAGAAATAAAGGAGACAATTTCAATATATTCTATAAAAATTTGAATGCATAAATAAAATTGATTTGCATATTGTAATACTGTCCACAGTTTAGTCCATTTTATTGTAAAATTCCTTATTTTTATTTCACTCTGTCTACTCATAAAAAAATGCATAACAAACGTTCTGAAATTTGGTTTGGTATAAGGCTGAAAAGCGTCAAATAGAAATTGATCTACTTCGGAAAAGGCAGTTCGGCTTTCGTGCCGCCCATTCATGTCAGATGCAAAAGATCTGAGCACCCCACTGAACCTTTCAAGGTACTGTGGCGTGGTTTTTCTTGATGTCAGTAAGGTTTTCGTTCAGGTGTGGCACGAAGGGCTAATCTACAAGATGATTAGAGAAGAGTTTCCTCCTGATTTGATTTTGATGGTGAAATCCTTTCTTAGCAACAGGCTCTATCAAGCTAAAGTTGGCGAAATCTTCTCCACTCCCCGCAAGGTAAAGGCCGGTGCCCCTCTGTCCTTGGGCCCGTTTTATTTAATTATTTTGTACATGATTTCCCAAAACCAGAAACATGTAATTTATATTTCTATGCTGATGATACTGCTATCATGGCATGGGCGCAACAGCCATCTCACGTTATCACTCGTCTGCAGAACGCCTTGAAGAAATTTGAAGACTGGTTTAATTGCTGGTTTGGTTTGGTTTGGTTTGTTTGGTATTAACGTCCTTTTCAACTGCTATGGTCATTTCAGGACGGCGTTATAGGGGCCGCAAATTTTGCCTCGCAAGGCTTCTTTAACGTGCAGCCGGCAAGCGACTACACGGGATCAACGGCTTTACTTCCCTTCCGAAGGAAGTGCGTGATCTCAGGATTTACCCCTGAAAAATCCTCGTCGTCCTCGGCCGGGATCGAACCCGCGTACTCGGGCATCAGAGGCGATCACGCAACCTGCTGAGCCACCGAGGCCGATTTTAATTGCTGGAAACTGAACCTTAACGTCGGAAAATGCAAAGTTATGTACTTCAACAAAAAGCGTCCCCCGGATTCTCTTGTCCTATTCAATAAGGAACTCGAATGGGCCGACAATTACAGGTACCTTGGCGTTATAATTGACTCAAGACTCTCCTGGAACTGTCACGTGACTTACGTTCTGAACAAAGCAAAGAAGGCTAAGTACAGCCTCATAGCTCTCCTGCGTCGAAACAGTGCCCTCAGCATCGACAATAAGCTGCTACTGTACAAGACGAAGATTCGGACCATCCACCTCTATGGCATGGACAACCATATGTAAAAGCAGATGGAGTAAACTCCAGTCGTTCCAGAATGTTACACTGAGGACCATTGCCCAGCATGGAAGAAGGACCGTAAAAAATCATTACTTCCACTCGGATCTGAATATGACTCACCTCGGTAAGTGTGTCCAAGACCTCATGATGAACATGGTGCAGACGATGAAGAGCCATGACAGTGGCCTGGTGGCTGGAATACTAAACAACCTGATGGAAACGAAGTGGCATACAAAGTATAGAAAACCGAGGCATATTCTTGATGTCAACTTCGAAGACATTGGCAACGTTTCCTTCCCGGATTATTGGAAGATGTGATACCCCCCTCCCCGCCCCCTCTCCCGATCTTCTGACAATCGTCAATCTTATTTTTTCATAATGTGGAAGACCTCTGGGGTTAGTCAGACTTCTTGCCTATTTCAGTCTATTTCATGTGGAATTTATTCTGGTAGGGTGAGCTTCGTGAAAGCACTGCTTTCGTCCCACCCCAGTACACTTCACTGTTCGATTGTCGTTGTCGCTTCCTTCTAGATGTTCTTTTGCCCCGATCATGAAGTTATTTCGAAACGCGTTGGCTCCATTAAACCACACTACCGTTTGCTATTCCTGGACCTATTTATTTTCTGATATTCAGAGCGATCTTGACCATCATGCAAATCTTATTAAATTGTTTTTCTAGCTATTTAAATTATAGAACTTGCTTTACTTCTATTAATGGTATTAATTCGCATGTTGCTTTAAAATCTCTGGGGGTTCCTCAAGGCTCGGTTCTAAGTCCCCTACTTTTTTTAGTTGCTATTAATGACCTTGCTTCTATTAAACCTAGTCTTCCATCTATTTTTTTGCGGATGATACTAGTGTAATGTCTTCTTCTCCCTCCCCTGAATAAGCAGTCAGTAATTTGCAGGAATTTCTGAATGGTTTGAATAATTGGATTTCTGTTAACAAGTTAATTGTGAATGTTCAGTAAACTAAATTAGTGCTATTTTGTTCTAGAAGTGATATTGATAAAGTCTCTCTGAATATAGTTTCATCTGCAAGAACACTTGGAATTATTACGCAGGATGATTTAAAGTGGTCATTGCATGTTGTTACTGTTGCCAATAAATTATCAAAAATTGTTTATTTGATTTCAAGATTAAAATCCCATTAACACTTTAGGCAACTTAGAACAGTCTATTGTGCCCATTTTCAGAGTCTGTTAACTTATGCCTTGCCCTTATGGAAATTGTAATACTGTGGGTAAAGAGAGAATCTTGAGGATTCAAAAATGGGCAATTAGGTCTTTCTATGGCCTCCATCGGAGAGAACATGTTTTTGACGAATTTAAGGAGCTAAAGTTGTTTCTATTTTGTAAATTAATTAAAATACGGGTTTTGACTCTTCTGAATTATTGAGAGAATGAGTGATTTCATATTATGAGTTGTCGTAATGGTATTAAGAAATGAATTATGTTAAAACTGATTGTAAAGAATACGTTTCACTTTATGGAGATTCACTTTTTTAATCATTTCTCTCAATGATAGAAAATAACTTTTTGGGAAATAGTGTTTTCTGAAACCTTGTACTAATTTTTTAATGTCTTGAAATTCTAGGTGTTTGTGATATTATTGGGTTTTTTTTTTCTTGGATGTAGCATGAAGGCAGCTCTTGCTTACTGCGACTCTTCTTTTAAATACATAAAATAAAATAAATAAATAAATAAATAAATAAATAAATAAATAAATAAATATACAGGGTGTCCCATTAACTTGACAACTCAAAATAACTCGAAAAAATACGCATCATACAAAAAAATACGTATTTAATAATTTTCAAAAAGCTATCCAATGATACTAAACTGGACCCTTCACCCCCACATGCTGAGGGAGGGAGAAGGGGACACTTTGAAATCTTAAATAGGAACCCTTATTTTTAATGTCATTTTCAGATTGTACACAACATTGAGAAATGTTTTATTCATGGTGTTTTTTCAATTGCTCCAACCGTTTAGGAGATAGAGTCTTTATCGATGAAGACAAAGACTCTCAGACACGCAAGACTCTGCCTCCATAGGACTGTTGTCCCCAAGACTTTGCTTGTGTAGTTAAAAATTTCTTGATTTTTAAAATTCTGAGTTCGGATTCTTAAAGACCATCAAAAAGTAGAATAGGAATTTGGGTTCAAAACTTTAAAAGTTCCACACTTTCAGTGTCTCTATCTCCTAAATGGTTGGATCAATTGATAAAAACATCAAGAATAAAATATTTCTCGCCTGTTGTGTACAGGGTGTTGCAGATAAATACAGGGCAGTATAACGGGAAGGCTACCCGCTCGATTGCAAGGGCCGGCTCGGTCGATTGGCAGAATGGAGGGAGATGAAGGTGGTTTGCAGCAGCCAGCAGTTTCCACAGTCGGGGAGGGGGGGGTGAACGCCAAACTGTCATGTTTTTGATAAAATTACCCAATTATCATTTGATGTCGAACCCGCCCTTGCAATCGAGCAGGTAGGCTTCCCGTTATACTACCCTGTAGGTATCTGCAACACCCTGTACAATCTGAAAATATCATTAAAAATAAGGGTTTCTATATAAGATTTCAAAGTTGCCCCCTCCTCCACCTTCAGGTAGTGGGGGTGGAATTTCGAGTTTAGTATCTTTGGATAGTTTTTTAAAAAATATTAAACACGTATTTTTTTGTATGATGCGTGTTTTTCGAGGTGTTTTGGTTTGTTAGGTTAAATGGACACCCCTGTATAAATGTTACGTTGATTGGAATAAGAGCAAGTGTTGTAAGCGCCTGCTGTTTTCGTGAAGTCATGCCGCTACCTGCTGTTGCATTTTCTCCGTGACTCGCCACAGTATTTCTCTGGCGATGTTCTTGATTTCAAACACAATGTTGTTCTTTAACTGTTGTAGCGTTCAGGATTTGTTTACATACAAAAAGGAATCCGGGCTGCTCAGGTCGAGGGAACTTGGGAGTACATCCCTCTAGCGATGACGCGCGATTGGGGAAGAAACTTTCAATCAGTTCCATGGACACACTGGTTGTGTGACGACTCGGCAAGGCCACGGATTGATGTTTTAATATTGATCGTTTATGTGCACAAACTGCGGAACTATTGACAAAATAACAATTTTTGGAAACTACTAAAATAACCTAACAGTAGATGACAGTAAATTCTCTATGACTTTTTACTACACAGTTTTAGCAATTTTCCTAACAAACTGACACAATGATTTCAAAATTTAATATGGTGTTGAACTTCCTTTTGCTATTATTACGGCCTGTACTCTCCGAGAGACTTTCCACCAAAATTTGGTAGATAACTTCAGGAATTTTCTTCGATTCTTCCTGGCGTAGCTCGTAGACGTCGCTTCAATCTATCGACAGTTTGTTCATTAAATTTATATAGGGCTCTTTGCTGGCAATATATGGTTTTGAAGGGATATTCAGAAAATTTTTGATCATATTGTATACGTGAATAACTGTTGAAGGAGCAATATTTGTATAAAGATTAAGGTATTAAAAAGACATCAACAAAAAAATACGCTCTTGAAACTGATAACAGACTTTCTTTTATCAATTGTAAATTCAGTTAAAGATAAACTGAAGTGCATTTTCATTATTAAGTACCGAAAGGTGCTTTATGCTATCAGTATGGGGAAACGTGTCTGTCTGTCTGTCTGTCCGTCCGTCCGTGCATCTGTCTCTCTGTCCGTCTGTCTGTCTGTAACTAACTCTTCCGAGACTATGAAAGATTTTCAAAATCTGTTTTCGTCCGTTGTTGAATATGGTACATGGAACGAACCAATCCCAAATATTATCTAAATCGATTCAATAGCACGTGCACAAATTGTACCTTCACGACACCACCAAGCAATTTTTAATGGAGAGATATATTAAGTAATATATCAAACAAATCGTAATGACGAGATAGAAGCGGATATAACTTACTATTTTCGCCAATTAATAAATATGGTTCCGGGAATGAACCATTTTGAAAATGGTTGAAATCGAAACAATGGCACGTGCTCTAATGGTACCCTTATGACGCCCTCAAATGTTTTCAATGATAAGATATGGCTAGTAATATCTATATATATAAAAATGTATGTATGTATGTATGTATTGTAGCGTACCGTTTCCTTTTTTCAGAACAGGTAAATGAATCGTGGTATTTTGCTTGTCCTAGCCTCACTGCTACGAACTAAGGGACGTTATCAACCGTATTTTTTCTTATTGTTTGGTCGTGGCCCTCGCGATGCACTTCCCGCTCCGAAGTTGTTTACCTTTTAAAAGGAGATTGAGCCGATGCTCCTGTGTTTTTCTCTTACCAGTAGAAATTGAACCGATTGGTCGACTTGTGGTAAGAGCCAGGTGTCCCTGTCGTGGGCTAAGTTTTTCTTACGCTTCCTGTTTAGTTCTTTGGAGGTTACCGTGTTCCTCCTCCTAATGTGTAATTAAAGGGTACACAAGACGCGTTCGGTTCGCGTTGTTTTAATATGATTTTTTTTTTCTATATGGGTGTATATTTTGGTTGACCTTCCCTCGCGTATCGGTCCTTTTAATTTGAGGAAATATATAATTACTTTCCTCTAAATTAGGCCTGGCCAGGTCATTGTTTGACTAATTTAAGATTTTGGGATTTTATTCCTTTAAAAAACCGATTTTTAGCGGCTAAAGGGGTCAATTCTATCTCACTCATATCTTATGAACTAAAACATAGTAAGTGTCTAATTTAGCTACGGCTTAGACGTTTTTCGCCTGTCTTGAAGTTTTTTTTTGATAGAATTTAAAATTTTCACCTTTTGCTAAGTGTTGATTCTTTTATTTGAATCAGAATGATAAATGCCTAGAAATTGTCTTTTCGTTCTTATCGTAATTATAACCCTTAGAGATTTTAAGATTTTAATGAGGGGAAAGCATGAATCGTCAGATTCAATATTTTTTTTTTTAATAATAATTATAAATCTTTTTGAAATACTCTAAAAATATTTTTATCTTTATTGTTTTATTTTTTTTCGAGAACATGTATTTAAACAGATTGTTTGAATTGCGCGCTACGATTTCTTTTTCCTCTCCACTTTTGCGTGCGATTGTTGATATTTAAATCTACCTTTGTTATCTGGGGTTGGTCTTTTAGAGCGTCGCGTTATTTTTTTTTCTCGGAGCACGAGTCTACGTGTCTCGTGTCCTGGTGATATTTAAATTTTTTTTTTCTCCCCTGGAGAAAAAAAAATTTTTTTTTCTTCTCAATTGGTCTTGGTCGAGTGAGTGCTCTCTTCTTGGCCTCATCGTTGGCTTGCGGGAAAGTCATTTGCGCTTCGCATGGTCCTACCGATTATGTCCTCGAAGTTAATAGTCGGGACTTAGTGTTTTTTTCTATTGCAGTTGTAGCACATAGCCATAATTATTCGTTGTCTTCTCCACTTATACTCGTGGTTTCCTGAATTCCACCACGGTCAACGGGTGTGTTAACCTAGTAGTTCACGATGCCGTCTTCCATTCTTCCGACAAGCCTAATGTGAGTCGTTCTATGTTAATTCATAACAGTATCCGTCATGCATTCTTTCCTAACCGTAGGATGAATATATCACCATGGGTTTTCTGTACAAAGACATCGGCATAGACTTATAATCACCGTCGACGAGCCGGGTTTTCTCCTCCTCGCAGTGATGTTCATGATCGGCATTTGCCTTTTGAGCCGGGTTTTCTCCTCGTCGCAAGTGCTTACCGGGAGCGTTTAGCTTATTGCCGACTGCCAATCATCATCCTAGACAACTCATCATATTCTTTGCCGCCGCAACCCGCTTTGTCCACGGATCTTCTCGTGGGCGCATTCAGTTAGCGCTTGCCTCAAACCTATCGACTCTCACCGGACCACGTAAGAATCCCGAAATTTGGTGCCATGTGTATTCCACACAAGTTTCCAACGCAGGTTCCGACTACTTATTGAATACAATGCCAATTTTAATGTTTTGGACTCTAGTTTAAAATTTCTCTTGTGTTCTTGCAATTATTTTTTAATGTTTTTTTTTAAATTTAATCAGCTAGCTCTATTTGATCTTTAATTTCTTTCATTTTAATTTTTTTTTATTTTATTTTATGCTTTCGTTTTTTTTCCAGGACCTCGTTCTTGTTTGGGTCTGTTCTTCCCTCCAGTGTCGTCCGCAAACCTTTGATCTTTAAATTTGTCCGTCACCTTCGTCCTAATAATCTCCTTTGTCTCTTTCACTCTTCTCACGTAATTTATTATTAGTCAGTGTTCCTTTTTCACCTTAGGTAACGTTTGTCGGAGGTTCCTGTTTTTTATTTCTCGTTTTTACTTTTAGAATTCTTCTTGAATATCTTGTTTGTAATCTTGTTTGTTTCTTTTGATTTTTTTTTAGTTTTATCTTGTCAATCATAATTTTTTTATTTCCAAATATATATATGCTTTTGCTCTGAGTCCCGTTTACCTAGCTTTCCCTGCTCATCCGATCACCCGCTAGCTCCTCGGGTTGGTTCAAGGATATAAGTTCTATCCCTTGCCTGTGTAGCTGTCGCCGGCTTTCATCTCCATTGGTTGTCAGTCAGCCTGCCGCCGATGCGTCGTGCGGTTTGCCCCATCGTGACTCCTTGTGGTGGACAAGCTCTTTTGGCCTTCACCGAACTCCCTGATTCTCTGGACCGATTAATTTTTTCTTTGAGTATCATTCGGGACCATTTGGCGTTGTAGAGCATTGCCTTCTTTATTTAAAAAAAAAAGATGTAATAAAGAAAAATATTTGTTTGGAACTTTGTTCGTTTCCTTTACGTCCATTTTCCGGAATTTGGGAGTTTAATTAACTAAAGGGTTTTGTTTTTTTTACTTAAGGGATCGTACCACGGTGCTTTAAGTTTGGTTTCTCTTATTTGCGATTTTAACTTTTAGTCAAAGTTTTTCTTATCACCGAGTTGTTCCTATTTAATTGGGTATTCAGAAGGAGTTTCTTTCCTTAATTTTAAAGCGGTTAATCTTTTAAAGGGTTGGGTATTCTTACTAGCTTAACAAAGGAATGGGGGTTTTTTGAGGTTTCTCCTTTAGTTTGGCTGAACGTGGGAAATTGCAATTCAGGCACGGGAGCACAAACTTGCTTCACGAATCACAGACGACAGAACAGCGTGAGGCTCGACGCAGTGATTTGCGGAATAGAGCGATAACATCAAGAGCTGCAGAGACGGCAGACGAATAAAGCCTTATGCTTGCGCTGTATGCGGCCGAGTATACAAAATGATGGGTGGGTTCTGCAGTGGGTTCTCCCTGGTCTTCCACAAAGGTGCGATGTAGAAGGCGCTGCTAAAGGTATCCTACGACTTCCACATCGCTGGAAACGGATTATTCACAATGCTGGAAACTACATTGAAGGACAGTAAAAGTTCGAACCAGCTATTTCTTTTGTATCAGCTGTAAAAAACAGTTGCCACTATTAAAGTTCCAACCCTCGTACTTACTGTTCATATGTTCAGATATTGCAAAATTTCATCAAACATATACCCCGAGCAACGCCGGGTATATCAGCTAGTATAAAATAAATTGGGATAATGTGTCGTGAATGAATATAACGTAAAATTAATGATAGTCGAAATTGGTTCCAAGGAACCTGGTTTAGTGGAACCATTATGGTTCATTGGAACTTTCAATGCTAAAATTTGGCATGTAATATATCGAACAACTTGGAATTATGTGTCATGAATGAATATAACGTAAAATTAATGATAGTCGTAATTGGCTCCAAGAAACCTGGTTTTGCGGAACCATTATGGTTCACTGGAACTTTCATTGCTAAAGAATGGTATGTAATATATCAAACAACGTGCAATGACTTTTCATGAATGAATATAACGTAAAATTATTGAAGTCGAAATTGGTACCAAGGAACCTGGTTTACTGGAACCATTATGCTCAATTGAAACTTTCGATGCTAAAATATGGCATATGATATATCAAACAACTTGAAATGATGTGTCATGAATGAATATAACGTAAAATTAATGATAATCCAAATTTGTTCAAAGGTACATGGTTTAGAATTATGGTCCATTAGAAACTTACAATATTAACATAGCGCGGTTTAAAATATGGTTCTATGAATGGTTTAGTTTAACCTTTCGGTACTTGGTAAATGTCATTCCTTAATGGTTTATTGGTATATGAAGCTGTTTAAATATTACTTTAAAATTACATACAGAGTTGAATAAACAGGAAAGATTTATTATTCTTTAAATAATAACAATTTACCTTCTCTGAAAAGAAACTTTTATTCTTATGTATGCATTGCGCATTATACATTTATAGTAAATATAGTTCTATTTCCGATATTTCTTAATTAAAATAAATTATTAAACCACAAGATTCAATGTAAATACGAGATTAAAAACTATCTCTTTTAAATTTTAAATATAAATAATAACCAGTGCCTCTTTTAAGGAAAATAATCCAAAATATAAGTGAAATATAAAAACTATTAGGCATTTGTTAAAGAACTGTTGAATTCCTGAAAGCATTTATATGGAGGTTTCTTGTCTTCGAAAAATCCACCATTTTGGCATCCAAAAAGTTGCTGAAATCCAATGACAATAACATCGGCAACCAATCCCATACTTCCTAGACAGCTACAAAATGAGGCCCAAGCAGAATTTCCCCCACAGGTTACATTTTCAGGTTTTCCTACATTGGCAACTTGAAAGTTCGTGACATTGTAGTCAGTCCTGTTGTTGTTCTGGGGACCCTGGAGAGCATCCTTAATCTCACCATTCGTTAACGTTACATTCATGGTTCCTACAAGTTTCTGGTTGAAAATTCCCGTCAATGATTCGACTAGTTTGACAGGATTGCATTTAGGGAAGTTCGCCGATGTTGCGTTATTAAGTTGATCGTAGTTGATTGTCGATAACCGAGAGCAGTCAGCAATGATGTTATTTCCTTCTGTTGTATAGTTGAGAAATTTTTTGAGTTCTCCAAGTCTAAGAGTTAATAAATTTAATAAAATTTTATTAGATAAAATACTGAATCATTTTTTTTTATATTAAACTTTCTAGTAATTAGAATAGATGAAAAATTTTCAATTGTTAACAAATGAGTTATTTAAAAAACCTTAAGAAAAACAGAACAGTACGTATTTATGAAGATTTTAATTTTTTCTATGCAAATTGAACTAATATTAGTAATAAAGCAAATTAAAATTTACACTTGAAAAAATATCGGTAATTGAGTAAAGAAAGGAAGTAATTTTTCCTTCACTAGATATGTATCTAGCAATATGGAATACTTTAATTACAGTGTTGGACTAATCGAGTCCAATTGAATAGGCATGTCTGATTGGCCCGGTTACTTACTGCCGACAGAACACCACGACTTCGGTTCTGACAGAACGTTCTGTCGGCAATAAGTTACAAAATCAAAAATAAAATTCAATGAAGATATGATATAATAAAACTGTATAAAACATGATAAAATAGAAATAAGGGCAAATTATAATCAATCAATAAATAGAATAAAAAAACGATAGTCGAGGTGTATTTAGAAAGTAACTTCCGCTTTGTAATAAAAAACGAAACTACCATATATATTTTTTTCATTTTTTTTTTTTTTTTACCAGATTCTATATATCTTTAACTATTTTTCCAATTAGTTTCCAAGTTTATTTAAACAACTGTTACTCAATGAGGTTCTGCATACACAGATTAAAGAAGTCTGCCGCCGTTGAGGAAGGCCAAGCAGTTTTCACTTCTTCTTCGTAGCTGAAATGCAGGTTGCCGACGAATTCTTTTAGATAAAGGAACATGTGGCAGTTACTGGTCGCGCGGTCCGGGCTGTTAGGCGGGTGGTCAATTTGTTCAACCAAAAGATCTAATTAGTTGGGAACAACTTGTCCACCCGCATACATTCACGACTTTGCGTCCATTGACTATCACCTGTTCCGGAATCTAAAAGAGTTCGTGGCAGCCTACGTTTCAGCGTCTGTGAAGCGAGTATGCAGAAGCTCATTGATAATACGTGTTTAAATAAACTTCGAAACTATGTGGAAAAGTAGTTAAATGTATATAGAATCTGGTAAAGAAAAAAATATTGAAAATATATATAGAAAAAAAATTACAAAACGGAACTTACTTTCTGGATACGCTTCGTATAAAACCTAAAAAACCATATACAACAAACAATAAATATTTTATAAAGATTGTTTGTTTTATGTGGGATTTTTGCGTTTTTTATACTATTTATATATAAAATACTTTTAAAATACATTAGCTTTTATTTATAGTAGATTACTTTTTATATAATTTTTTTCCTTACCCTCCTTTGATAGAGGCTTGACAGCTTAGTGTTAGTTTTTCAATATTAGTAATAAATTCCTGGACAAAAGAACCATCATTGGCATAAGATGCCGTTATATTACATGGATTTGTTTTATACACTTTATATTCTACAACGACGCAGTTACTGAAAATCATAGCGCCAAATGGTTTCCTATTAAAAAAAAAAATTAAACACATTTTTATTCTTATCAATAGATTTCTTTTGTATTACTGATTATTATTTATAACGTTGCTAATTTCATTTTATTCAATTTATTTCCTTTTATGCTATTCAAAGTAATTGAGACCCGTGCTGAACGACAATTGCATTGCATTTGAAATGACAATATTTATGGCGTATTAAATTCCTATTGTGGATAAGTGGTGTGTCGCTTCCATCTCATCTTTTGGATAAGTACACCACAGTTCTAACGCAAGCTTTCGGTCTATTGAAATCCGTTTCTGTTTATCTTTATTAGTTTTTGGTAATACACAGATAAAATGTGTCTGACCATTTATGGACAGCCTATATTTAAAATTGGTATTTCTTGTTGTGATATAGGTAAATTGGTATTTATTTTGAGACTAGTTGTGCCCGCGGCTTCGCTCACGTAGAACTCAGTGCGGAAAAAGTCAGCGCCAAAAAAAAAAGTTCAAAAACTGCAGCCAAAGAACAAAAACTAAACAACAACAACCAATACGTAAAGAAAAATTCGAAGTCCGTTATTTACCGGAGTTAGGGTTGCCACCTTCGTCAAACAAAATTTCTCCATCTAATCTAATTAATAATTTTTCAGAGATATTAACATTATCATTGAAATTTAATTTTTCTTTTAAATTAACCATTTGTTATTGTGCAAATGGAATTTTTTTCAAAATCATGATGTCTTTTTACCCAGGCTGGCGTATTTTCTGAACCGTCCTGATTGGCCCCCTCTCCCCCCTTAATCCATGGTAGTCGGAGGGCCAAGCATTTTGAGTTGTTTCTAAAATCGAAACCTTCAAAATGACTCGCGAGTCCCACAGTAACGGCTGCAATACTGGAGAATGGCTGTTTGAAACTGGAGTCCGGCGAAAAAAGACCAATACGAGAGTCTCCAGCCCAACACAGGAGATGTGGCAACCCTTGTCGTAGAATTCTTTTATGTAGTATATTCTCAAAAGGAAAAAAATTAACCATAGCGCGGTTTAAAACAATCTAAAACACTCGCTGGACCTCTTTTGGCAAGCTTTTGAACATCGCATGGATCCAGTGTTTGTGTTTTTCCGTGGGAATGGGACATTTTCCCGAGGAAAAAGTAGCCTAAATTATGACCCACACTATAAGCTATAACAGCACTAACAAGGGAGTCCCTCGAACACATATTGAAATATGTTACTCATCTGAAGCTACTATAGATGCTTGCGAAATAAAAGAGTGCGACATTTTGTTTCTTTCAAAATAAACCGCGAAAACGAAAAAATTTGAGCATACATAACCATACAAATACTCCATTGTTAAAGCGGATAGGGTAAGTGGGATTGCATTGTAAGTAAAAAGCTATAACCATCACGTACTTCATTTGTATTTGGCTCATTCTCGTAGCATTTCTGGAGTTATGAGAAAGATTTCACCTCTTTCTGGAAGGCATATCTAGAGTAGCCTGTAGTAAAAAAGAGTAGTGGCAACTATGGAATCGTTTTTCATTGGCGGAAGTGGTCACGAGTGTTACTGGACGCCATAACGTGTCGACATCTCCTTCACTCGCTGCAGAGAGCATGGCACTCTACGTAGTTTAAGTTATAGTTTCTCATTAATTAAGATAAAAAAATGTGTCTGGTTGCTGTTGGATATAAAAGTAATATAACGCGGGCCCGATTTATAGTGTTCTAACTATGCTTTTTGAAGTTTTGAGAAAAAGCGAGATGATATTTTGATATATCATAGTTTTCATACTAATGCTTAAATACTATTATAAACTTGAAATTAACACGATGTTGGCAAGATTACAGACGTTATAAGATATTTTTAATTTATATATAATTGTTTCGTCGATACAGGCACTTCCGGTTTGAAGTTAGAACACTGTGGTTTTCAAATCTCTTTATTTTTTATAGAATTATAATGCTCCGGAGATTATGCTAATGTAAACTTCAATGTGATAAAATTTACATTAATATAAATAATGTTATATTCTATTACGATGAGACATAATAATGTTTTAACGATAAAGTTCTATTGAACGGTGTTAAATTTTGACAACCTATATTATTCATTCTAAATTACCTGTTGGCTATACAGTGAAAAAGCAATAACATCAGAACAGTTTCTTAAGTAATATACCTTAATAATTACTTTTCTTAATATTTTAATCACTAATTTAAGGGTCATTCGCTTTCAACAAGGTTTCTAAGGAAATTCAATAATATTCTCATCCAAGATACAGAAAAATAACGACATGACCGTAGTCTATGAAGCTTATCGACAGCAAAGATTACAAAATTTTAGAATGTTTAAGAGTATCAAGGTTCAGTGCTTTGACATGAAATGCCTGATTTTCACCATCTTCACCTCCTACTCAGTTTCAGTACTCATTTTGTCCTACCCATTTCTTTACTGATTTAAAATCCAAATGTTATAATTCTAAAATAACCCCATTTATTCTTAATTCGTAGTTGTAGTAACAATATTTTTTTTTACTATTTTAATCTTCAAGTATAATCGATAATAATTTGCATAAAGTTGACAAAAATAATTGTAATTTTTAGAGTATCAATTGCGCAACGATTTACTTTTTAAAATGCCTACACGATAATATAATTGACCTAATTTTTTAAATTAATTTTGTTCAAGGATGACAGATGCTTTGTACTGATGCAGTGAAGCCACAACTCCTTGATCTCCCGACAAATTTTAACTTAAAATAAGCTCCGAAACTAAATTTGATTCCTTCCACAAAATTCGGATATGGAAAAAGCAAGTACTAAGCCAACTACCTGCCAAAATTGAATGCTCTAGACAGCCTGGTCTTTGACTAGGAGCATGCCAAAAATGCATTTTTCCTCACTGTTACTGTAGAGTGGCGGCGAAATTCGCCACAACATGGCGTCCATGAAATAAGTTGTCATTACTCTCCTTATAGGCTACTCTAGGCATATCTCTTATCTAGCGACATCTATTGGCAAGTTTAAAGTTTAACAACTGCTGCGCGAATTTTAAAACTCGCAGGACATCTGTTGGCAAGTTTAATTACCATTCAATCGCGCCGTTTTGGAATTTTCCCGTGAGAATGAGACATTTTCAGGCAGAAAAAAGTACCCTAGTTGAAGACCCAGACTGTAAGCTAAAACCATACTAAGTTTCATCAAAATCCGTCCAGTAGTTTTTGCGTAACCACGGACACGTTACAGTTTTATTATATGTATATATAGATAGATTAAGTTTTGATTGTTTGAAACAATTATCCGTATCATTCTAATTTTTGTAATAATTATGTAAAATGCAATTATACTTTAAAATATTTTTCCTAGTAAGCTTGAGTCAAATTTCAAGTTTTGAGAAGTTCTAAATAAGTATTTTGCTCAATTGTCAATCACATATTGAAAGTTATCTCTTTATGATATTGTAAGTGATTTATTAGGGGGTAACCGTGGCCTGGTTGTCTCGTCGGTTGGCTCGCTGATCGATGGAGTTAAACAACTTCAGGCGCGGCCAGCTGCTGGCTGGGTGACAGTCAGTGGCTTGAGGACCACTGCTGGGTGGGACGGCTATTTGGGGCACAGCTGTTGGAGGACTGTAGTCTGACCCATTTGCTGAGCGACCAGTGCTGGATGTCCAGCAGCTGGTGATAGCCACTGGTTTTTTCGTCCGCTAGCAGCTCTTCCATCATGAACCCCCCGTGCTCCGGAGGGCACGTTAAGCCGTCGGTCCCAGCTGCTACTGTCATCTCGTATTGTTTCCAACAAACGAAAAAAAACACTAATCATTAAAATCAGAGATGGAGACAATGGAAGATTGTTGCTCAGACTACTCTGATCAGGTGACTTTTGAGTGTCCAGGCCTGTCTTTCTCGTCGGCTACGAACAACGCAGAAGAGTCGAGGCTCTTTACAGAAATTTTATGTTATTATTTTATGAAAAATTGGTTAATAAAAATGAGACATTTCAAGTCATAAATGTGCAAATATTCTCCCCGTGAGAGTTTTACAGATTTTTATATGAGGAAATAAATGGAGTAACTTACGAAATTGAAGAGGGATTTTCTTCATAAGGGTCGACAGCATCGTCGATAACCTTAGAGCAGTTCTCCTGGGCTCCTAATCAAAGATATAATAAAATTTATTTTATTAATGTAATCAATATGCAGTGAACCTTTAAATAAATGATGATCTTTATCACAAAAACGTAATAAAATATCAAATATCAAAAGGGCTACCTGTAAGGTCTTTCATCTAAGGCTTAATACGAGGTGCTAACCAAAATTTCCGAAAATTTGAATATTCCGCCAAAACCAAAACAGTACGCGGTTCTGCCGCTAGATGCTTCTTGGTGCATCTTTCATCTGCCTTTCTGCCAAGTTTCGTAATCGTCGGCTTTGTGAGTTATTGCTATTTGTGTTTCTGTTCTTGTGCTTCTGCGAATTTCCAAATTATTTGACCTGATCAGACTGTCAACAAGAAGTTTTGCTGCGGGGTTTTGAAAAGGCTGAGGGAAAATTTCGGTAAACGACCCGATTTTTGGAAGAACAAAGTCTGGTTGTTCCACCATGAAAACGCGCCTGCACACACCTCGTTCATTTTGAAGGAATTCCTGGCAAAAAACAACGTGGCAACGATCCCCCACCCTCCCTACTCTTCTGACCTAGCCCCTTGCGACTTTACCTCTCCCCTAAAATGGAAGGGCGACGTTTTGACTCCACTGAAGATATCCAAGTGAAATCGCAACTGGGCTTGAACACCCTACGGCCTTCGGATTTCCAGGAGTGCTACCAAGAATGGGAAAATCGCGGAGATTGTTGCGTACATGCTGGAGATGGCTACTTTGAAGGTGACAGCGGAAATTAGGGTGTAAGGTAAATTTTCTGCTTTTTACAAGAAAATTCTCGGCAATTTTTGGTATCACGTCGATAAACTAATGTAACTGTATAAGAAAGTGCGAAATTTACAGGCTATTCATCTTTATGTGAACAGTTGTTTCGGACCGCCCTATGAATCTTGTGTGAAGTTAAACCTTTGCATTTCCTATTACATGTAGCTCTCTGCTAGTAGTTTGCATCCACTTATTCAAATTTGCAAGATGCCGCCGCGTATGGGCAGTTTTTGAATAATTGAATAGAATTAATCACAAACTTTTGTAATTGCTAAAATACTTGTCCATAATACACACTATGTGATCAAAAGTTTAGGGACACTCCTCATAAATCATGGAAAGTGCCAAATGCCGCATGGCAATGATATGTAAATTGTTTAAATACCATCGCACACCTACAGTCGCACATCTGCTTTGTATTATTAAGATACGGGTCGTTCAAAAGAGCTCAGCGACTTCCAACGTGGAACTATCATAGGATGCCACTTGTGCAAATCAGTCCGTGAATTTTCCAACATTCTACAAATGTCCCGTATAAGTATAGGCAGTGTGAAGTGGAAGATCCAGGGAGCGACAACAGTGCAACGACGAACTGGCAGAGCCAAAAAGTTGATAGACAGAGATCGTCGAGCGTTTGCACGTGTGACCCGGAGCAATCGAAGTTAAAATGATTGCTACAGAGTTAAAAATTCTGCTTCCTGTGATGCTAGCACAATCACCATTCGTCGGGAACTCATTCCCTGGCTTTCCACGGTCGTGCTTCTGATCACAAGCTCTTTATCACTGACGACAATTCCAGGCGACATTTGGAGTAGTGTAAAACTCGCATAAATTGCAGCACGGAACACTGGAAATGTGTCCCATGGATTGATGAATCACTGTACACACTCTGGCAATCAGATGGACGAAGTTGTGTTTGGCGGATGCATGGTGAACGTTTCCTACCTGAGTATGTGGTGCCCACTGTAAAGTTTAGAGGAGGTGAATCATGGTATAGGGCTCTTGTTCATGATTCGCACAGGGCCAGTTTGTTTCTGTTAAAGAAACGATGAATGTTGTAGCTTATCGAGACATCTTGGAGAACTGTGCACTGCCAACATTGTGGGAACAGGTCGGGATGGCCCTTTTCTTTATCATCATGACAATGCTCCTTGCCATAAAGCCAGGTCTGTACACAACTGATTTCAAGTTACCGGGGTTGAAGAAATGGATTGGCCTGCACAGAGCCCCATTGAACACTAGTGGGATGAATTGGAACTTCGACTACGAGCCAGACTACGCCGCCCTTCATCCGTGGCTGAACTAACTAGTGCTCTGAGGAAGAAATGGAGGGAAATTCCAGCTTCTTACTATCAACAAATGGTGGAAAGTCTTCTTCAGAGGGTTCAGGCTGTCATTAGAGCAAAAGGGGGTCTCACCGCTTATTAATTCCTGTTATCTGAAGCCTTCGACGCAGATACGCCCATCTGTCCCTAAAATTTGTGATCACATAGTGTATATTGTGAAGTCATTAATTTTGTTGACTGGCCGCCGCTTAGCGCAGCTGAGCAGAGTATCCTTAATCTCTGTTCTCAAAGTATAAGATCTCTTTACTTTATGTGTCATGGAAGGTTTGTTTAGGAAGAGATTTAACCTCAGAAGACGTTGAGATAACTGCGACGTTTCGGAATCAAGTTTTCCAACATCCTCAACGAGTTGTCGTTGGGGAGGGAGGAATTATTTTGATAATGGATACGGTATGCATACATAAGGTAGTCAAGTATCGTATCTGCATGAACAGTAGTCGCAATCAACGAAGTAAATGAAATCTAATTTCTCCCGGCAGAAAGAATGCATGTCAACTGCAGCCTCACACAACTTACACCGGAGCCAAGAGGGGGGGGAGTAGTAGTCGAATAAGACTACTCCCTCAAATCAAGTAACCTTATGTACCAATATTATGGCAGAGGGCGCGTCGGCAATGCAAATTTTTAAAAAGAAAAATGAGAGAAGAGACGAGCGGAACGGAAGGAATGAGAGAAGGAAAAAAGTGAGAGCGGGAAGGACGTGAAGGCTGGACTGGATAAACGTGAAGAGACCTTCTAAACAATTGCTGGGACAAGGCTTGAAATGCTCGACTAAAGTGTGTGGGTCTGAGCATAATTTCCCTTCGTGTACAGTCTTCTCATCTACATGTTCAACGGACATTATAATTAATGCTAAAGATTTTAATGTCATTTCTGTTATAGATTTCTAAAGTGAATCAACTCCGGACTATTCAGTTCTCCCTCCGGAGAGCGACGCACGGCTATGAAACGACGGGAAATGCCAATGGAGGTTTGTCTAAGCAGTACGACAGGCAACGAGAGCATGGAAGGATAGCCAGCCATTGCTCACAGGCAACCGTGAAAGTGTCCAGGGACAACTTGAATAGCCAATTGGTGATAGCCACTGGTTTGTTCGCCCGCCAGCAGCTTTTCCGTCATGAGCCCCCCGTGCTTTGGAGGGGACTTAAGCCGTCGGTCTCGGCTACTACTGTCATCTCGTGGTAGCCGTTAGTGACTGGGATGGCGCAAAACTCCCTCGAAAGAGTAAGTGCCGCAGATTATTGTTCTGCGATAATCTACCCTCTGTACAAGGTGGGTTCAGCAGGACAAAGCTTCAATACCTCGAAGTCAACGACCGCTTAGGAAAAAACACTAGCACTGTAAACGGCCATAGAGGCAACTCTATTTGAAGATATCCATAGTCTTCTATGGCTTTGGATTCTTAAGATGGGCCATTAGAAGTAGACGACCACATACATTGTTCTAGAAATTGAAAAGCTTTTCGAGAGGAGTGGGAGAAGTTCAACTTTATTGCTTTGAAGCGTGGTCTTTTGGTATGGAAATTGCTAGGCAGGGCGATTGTTCGCAGATAGACTAGCGATCGTAGATGGCACTGAGGATTTTCGTAATGATATTCGACAGTTCGAAATCGTTCGCCTGTAACGTATTCAACTCTCTGTAATTTAAAAATACTGTTATTCATTAATCTCCTAATGTTTTTTTTTAATTCTCACCTTTGTAATCAGAGTTTTCTGCATCGCATTGATTTGCTGTAGTATCTGCTTTTGAATACCAAAAAAAAATGAATGCAAGCACGGTGATAAAAACCTTCATTTTCGCAGTAAATATTTTGAAAAGAAGTTACAATTCTTTCAGTTGTTCTATAATAAAGAAAGAAAACAGATATATATTTTTGATAGATAAAACTTATCTTTGAATTTATTTAGTAAAACATAATAAATGAAAAAATAAAATGCCTTATACAGGGTGCTTTTGAACTCTGTGCAAAAACTTCACAGGTGATAGGTGATAACATACTGAACACATTTTACCAAAGAATGGAAAAATCGCTACAAAGGTTCAAAGTTCACCATTAAATCGCTACAGGGGAAAAATTACCAACAAATAGTTAAATTTTATTGAAAACTGATTACAATAACTGTTAAAAGGAGCTTTCACGAACAGTAACACCCGCCTGACATCGTCGAAACATTGATTGGCGAACAGTTTCATTTCATGTACAGCTCCGGCCGATACGTATGGCGCTTAGTTGAATGTGACAAACTTTTTGGCCGGAGCTGTACATTCCCAGCTGCAATTGCAGTTCTGGCAACTAAGTCCTCATCTGAGTTAACAGGAGTCTCATAAACTTGACTCTTCATGTATCCCCAGAAAAAGTTGCATGCATATTTCATCTGTTAATGGGTTGACTATTTCCAACATTTTCCCTGTAGCAATTTAATGGTGAACTTTGGACCATCCATTCTTTGGTAAAAATATTCAGTAATTTATCACTTATCACCCTGTGTAGTTCATGCACCAATTTTAAAACACCGTGTATACAAATGGATGTATACAAACAAAGTAACATAATATTTAAGTTAATGGATGGAATATAGATTTATGGCTAATAGTGAATTTAATGATTCCATTTGGATAAAAATTAAAAATTAAATATTAAATGTAAAAGATGAGATGCACCATTTGGTATGATGTGATCTGAGTTAATTTAGAATCAAAAGTGACTAAATTAACTCGGATCACATCATAGCTGTCACGAATAAGAATGCTAGTGGAAGCGTACTAATAAGACTATTGAAGGCACAGGGTTATATATATCAGGAAACAACAATTATATATTCAGTTAAAATAATTGATGAGAATCTGACCTCTGACACGAGGCCAGCAAAATTGTTATAGCTTTGATTTCAAAACTGAAATCTGGGAATCTGTCCAGATTTGGGGATAAGCCGATATTAACTGTCACCCCTCAAAATTGGAATCACGTCTCAGTTTTCAGCTTAACAAAACAATCAAACATTAGACACCAATGTCGTTAGGGTACCTGAAAACGTTAGTGAAAACGGGAACCCTTGAAAAGCAGAAAGGTATCATTTGTGAAAAGCCAGAAAGGTCGAAAAAATAATATCCTTAGTTCGAACCTACTTCCCCACCTTACAACACACGTCACTCTAACTTTCTACGATTCCCACGCATTAAGCGGAACTACCAACTAAAAAGTATATCAAATTCTGGCAACAAACTTTGGTCCACATTACCCCGCGATCTTCGCCTTGCACCCAACATCTCCACCTTTAAAAGCCTCATTAAGAAATACTACACATCCCCAACCAGCTGTTACCCTATTCTCCCCCACCCTCACTGTCATACTTCATTACCAATTATATAATATTCTTTCTTTATTTCATTCTGCCTCCTTTCTCCATTCTGATAAATTTAAATTTTACTTGAATTCGTTTATGATAACTCCAAAATTTTATCCTTTGTTTCTAATTATATATTTTATCAATTACAATACATAATTTATTATTTTGTACTGTTACAATTTGTCTGCATCTTCCGGGGACCAAACTCGTCGGTCGTTTGGCCATACTGGCCCCGGGCAGATGCTATTGTATTTCCTTACCAAATAAATAAATAAATAAAATAAATAAATAAAACCTTCAAATTATACGAATATTCTGGTCATCAAATTATTACACGAATAGATCCAGCACATAGTAACAGTAAAATCAAAATAGTGCACGAGTTATGAAATGAAAAGGCGCCATCTTTAGAAAACGAAGATGAAAGATAAATATTTAATTGATTTATAATTGAAAGCGCAATAATAATTTTATTTTTTTTCATATCCCAATAAAATTTAAAAATACATTTTATAAATGAACCAATGATTCATATTGATTCCTTTTGGCGATATGCTCTAATAAGTCATCAGAAAAACGAATCCAAAACTAAATATAAACAATAAATTCATACACCTGAGTGTAGTTCAACGTGTAGTTCAACGTGTTAAGCGATGAAATACATCGCAGTGTCACGTCGCGGCTCGTCAAGTGAATGAGTTTCTATATTGGTGATATTATTTTGGTGATTGGATAAGTACGTCCAGTGTTAGTGCTTCGTTAATCAGTGCATCACAAGTAGTGCGTATTGAATTAGTGTTTCCTCGACGGACACGCCCAGCACGATTTTATTGTTCTCTGTGAACTTCGCAATCCTAGTTAATTCTGTTTCAATTCTCTGCTTCCACTGTATGCCAGATCGCTTAATAAAATTTCTTTTTATTTTACTCTTTTGCCTGATTTCGTTCTGTCATTTGATGCATTACCACGTGGCAATGAAGCCGTTCCTTCACTTGTCGTGCAATGTGGGGTGTTGCACCATCTTGCATAAATACAGTAGTGTGTAAACATTGCCTTTCTTGTAAAGCAGGAATGACTTTCTGCTGCAGAAGTTCGCAGTAACGAGCACCAATGATTGAACATCTTTTAGTGCCTTGAGGAGTGTTCTCTTCAAAGAAAAAGGGGCCAAGAATGAAATGTGAAGTGAATCCGCACCATACAGTCACGCAAGTTTTTCAAACGTCGATATTCTCTTTGTACAGCAGAAGCATTATTGCAGTTCTGGTAAAACAACTTCACCAATAAAGCTCGATCCTTTTTAGCTAAAGCCATCGTGAAGAATGACTTTACATTTAATTTCACTGTCTTTTTAAAGCTTTTCTAATTTTACATCTCATTTGCATAACGTCTCTGATTGAGTAAAAATTCTCAGATAGTTTCTTACATGACCAGCGCCATATTTTGACGTAGCGATCAAAATGTGAACTAATTTTTTATTGCAAAATTCTCTTCCCCATGGTGTCACTTTAATTATAACCACCCTGTATATGTAGCCCTTTGAAAAGAGTTAAGTTTCTGAAGACCACATGACTGCTACCCCCACAACTCCAGCCATATTGTAACGATTTGGCCCAGACTTAACAATAATATATCTTACTTCGAGGAATCCGCATACCGAATTTCACTCCTCTGTAAATCTTTAGCCTATAACAGATGGTACCTTCTTAATCCCATCGCTGTAATCTCGATCTCAGAGGGCAAATCGAAACCAAACTAAATAGTGAGGTAGGACATGCCCATACAAAACTATATTCCGAAATCGAACTTTTTAATTAAAAAATGTAGAAAATATTAAGGGGACAGACGGACATGGTAAAACCAATAAGTTGTCTTAATAATGCAAGCTGACGGAAGCTTTCCAGCTTCTACTTTTCAAAAGGTCCTATATTTGTTCCTATATTAAGTCAAAAGATCCTATGGAGGTTTTGTAACATAAATGCTCACCGTACTCTGAGTGAAGGAAAACAACATGTTCCTCTTCAGTTAAGTCTTAAAAAATAATAAATTTGGAAATAACAAGAAATTAATCTTCCCGAGGAGAGCATAGAAAAGTTCGGACGCCTGAGTATATCTATTTTTCATTCCTTTACATATCTACACACTATATAGACAGATGGGCCCCTTTAACTCCGCCCCCGTAACTCCGACCGCAGTGGGCCAATCAAACCAAACTATATAGTGAAGTAGCACATATCCATGGTGTCACGCAGCGATGATGGCGAGAGCCTTGATGATGATCAAAGATGCGAGCGCGAGAGCGTCGTCTGCTCCGAACAGGAAGGCGCGATGCCATCTGTTGGGAAAATAAGCAACAGGTGGCAAAGGAGCGGAATTTTCCATAAGAGAAATAGAAAAAGCGCGCAGCGGGAGCGTCGTGTTGTAGAGGGCGTGGTGACGACAGCTGAGCGTAAAGTTCTAGATTAGGAAAGTACGGCAAACTTCGTCGTCTGCTACCAAATCCGCCATTGTTGGCCCAGTTGGCCCTATCAAGTGAGTTACGCTTCCTCTAAAATTCGGCTTAAATGCATCCTTTTCGCAAATTTTCTTATTATTATCGTCTGGAAATATAACTGACAGTCAGTAAATTCTGTAACTATTGATTTTTCTTTAAATTTTGTTTTCAATTATAATTTTTTACATATAAATAATGATAACGTTAAGGCAATTTAATGATAACCAGATTAAGTTTTTAGTTTATTTTCACTTTATTTATTTATCCTTAATTAACGATATACATGTAATTAATAAATTTTAAAAAACATTGTGTGTAGTTTTTGTAATTTTATTTATCAAAATATAATTTTATAAATTTTCATTAAAATATAACTTAATAAACTTTTATCAAATTAATTTTTATATTTATATCAAAAATTTCACTTAATTTTATTAAATTATAAAAATTATTAAATTATTAAAAAAACTATAATTTATAATTATAATTATAATTTAATAAATTAGGAACTATTAAATTTAAGTTTTTGATTTAAATATAAAAATTACTTTGATAATTATATTTTGATAGAAAATTTTAAAATTTATAATTTGGAAAAACTATCCGTTTGATTACAAAAAAAAAATTACAAAAAAATAACTACACATGCAATGTATTTTGAAATTTATTCATTTATGGAGGTTTATAATATTGACGTAAAAAATCTACCAAAAATTTATAGTTAAAATTTTCCATATATTTTTTCACCCAAATAGCAAATTTTCTTTATTCAATTTCATACGTTATAAACGTTATATTCAAGTTTAATGATGAGTGATAATTAACTTCGCTAAAATAAGATGAAAATAGCATGGACGTTTTATTTCAAGTTTTGCCTCCACATTTCACAGACAGTTTAACCTTATTATATTGAATTGTATTTTCTTAAAAAGAACTATATTCAACAAAAAAAATTATATTTTTGATCGTCTGAGAATTGCACAACGCAACATTTCTATAACATTCGGTAAAGCTATAATATAAACGTACTTGCTTCTTATTACTTCTTCGGATCTTTT
>JAHWFO010116657.1:316616-335434 GCA_023313115.1 Rhysida immarginata
GATCTTTTAACGAATTTATTAACTTCCAAGGAGCATAGATTGAAGGATCCTGAAATTTTGCTTATTCGGATTAAAATTTAGGATCAATCAACGAATATTTCATTAAAAATTTAATATAAATTGCATCTTCCACATGCATTTCAATGGTATTTGTCGCTGCGTTTGGGCCAACAATGGCTGACAAACTCACGTGACAGCCGTTCTACCAATCAGCAGCTGCGGGCGGCGCGGAAAAGGATTGCCGTACTTTCCTAATCTAGAGCTTTAAGCTGAGCGCGGGAACAATAAAAATAAGAGGGAAGTGGACCGGGACTTAAACCGTAAGGACGTAAATTTCCATCGTCCAGCGAATGTGTTTAAGAACCGAAATTCTCGGCCAGCATTGAGGCGAGCAAGAGATTCCCTTGAGAAGAAAAAGAGTGGCAGAAGAAGCCAACGGCGTCGAGGGCGCGAAACATTTAATGTTAATATAAATGTTCCAGACTTTTGCAGTAAGACTCGGCCCAGGGAAAACGACTGGCGGATATCGCTTCAGCGGATAGATGACGACCGACTGTGTATGCTGTCATCTTTAGCCATATCGGGAGCGCCGGAGTCAGGAGCCCACGCCGTGGAAGGAGAAATGCCACACCGACAAGGGATACGACCATTAGCAGCCAGCGTAGTGAGTCGCTTCACCATCGCCCCGCTACAGCAGGTCATCTTTTCGGAAGTTATTGAGACGGGATTACTGTTCAACGTCTTCACGACCTCGGCTGTAGAAACAGTGACTGTAGTTAATGGACTTCCTAAGGAAGCAGTACGAATTTTAGGAGAGAATTTCGCCGCACCTACGGACGACAGCTGCGGGCCATTACGCCTCATAGCTCCGTGGACGATAAGAGCCTTCGCTGCGGAAGGCCTCGGCTATCTCGGCCCATAATTCAGGTAGGTCCACTATTCTCTCTATTATTCCCTTTGTTTCCGCTCAGCCTTATGCTTGTCAAGAAAGGTGTCGTCACCTTAGAGCCCTATTCCATAGATATTTATTGACTTGCAAATAATGCGTAACGTAAGCGTTTTCTTTAAGCCTAAATACGAGTCTCAGACCCGATTCTTTTTGTTCATTATAGTGCCGCCCGCAGTGGAGCCTCGTACGCTTTGCGTTGCCGTTTTCTTTACGGTAGACAGACTTTTCAGTGCCTCCTTAAGACGAGCCAGCGAGCGAGGTGTTCGGACGAGAGGAACATACACAGCGTTAATCCGGAAATTATAAACTTTAAATTTTGCACTTAAATAATTTGCTTTTTGTTTTTGTATCTTATGCTACAAGTGCTAGTCCTTTTCGTTAAATGGAATGTATTGTTTATACTTATGCATTAGTACTTCTTAAGGCCTCGAGCCCTTGAAAAAAAATAATATTTATCATTTTATTTATATTTCCCTTTAAGCTCTCGGGAAATTTATTGTTAATTTAATTACTTTAAGGGTCTTTGCACCCACCCGTTACCCTCGTGTTAGAGGGGACGCTAATTAAACTTATTTACTTTTGGTTTAATAAATAAGTTTCTTTTTATCACAATACTGTTACCTGTGTCTTTAGTTCTTTTTGGACCGTAGCATTAAACTTCCACTGCCTACTATCGAATTTCTGCGTGACACATGGTAAGGTACATTCCGAATTTCAACTTTCTACGCCAAAAATTGTAGAAAATATAAAGGACACAGACGGACGGACGGGTTGACAGACATGGTAAAAAACAATAACTTCTACTGAAGTGACAGAAATACACATTGTATTATCTAATGATTAATTAATGTTTAATTTATTCCAGACAAAATTGACCCAAAACAAGTTGACTGTCACTATTTCATTGTTGATGCATGTGTACTTATTCCCAGTTCTTTTTTGCCGTTTTTATGATCTCATTTAAATTAGCTTATTTTAAAAAAATGATACTCTCTTCTAAAATTGAAATACTGTATGTCAACAGATGACGAGCCCCGATAACGAAGTAATATAATGATCTTTTCTTTTTGCTGATAAGAACACACATTGTGTGTACCCATTCATTTATAATTGAAACGACAAATTCTGCTATCTTATTCGTATCTTAACACATAAGGGTTAGAAAAAATTAGAACTATATATAACTATATTTTAAATTGATAATAATAGAATGTCTTACCTATACTCCTCATTGACTAACTTTGCTTACATTGAATGTAAGCATACGTATTTATACTTGCAGGCACTCACAATAAGTATTTTTTTCTCTCTCTTATGAAGGGAACAACGTACGCGTAAATTATATCTGGGAATTTTCACAGCTGGAATAAAATCACTTTTGCTTTGACCAATGACAGCAAAGGGTTGCATGGAAAGCTTTCGCAATAGTAACTCTTGTTTCGTGTGAACAAGTCCAAATTATGGAAAATTATTGGTTTCATTCCAGTACTTTATGTTTTTATGTAAAAGTGGACGAAGATGTGCATCAGTATAAATTATTTGAAATTTTACATTTGACGTCTTATCTGACATCGCCGACATAGTGGGATTAGCTCGCTTTTGTTGTAACGGAAGTGCTTGTCAGTATTTTATTGATCTGACACCGAATAATAGCTGATATCGTAATAACGATGATATACGAATTTTCGAAATAAATAATATTTAAAAAAAAATCACGAGTGTCTCTCGCTCTCTCTCTCTCTCTCTCTCTCTCTCTCTCTCTCTCTCTCTCTCTCTTTCTCTCTTTCTTTCCTTCTTTCATAATTTGAGCTACATTTCAAGATTAGGTAGGAATAAATAGTCACGTATACCATTATTATATGATTCGTATGTAAATTTGATTCCTGATATAGAAGATTCTTAACATATAAGAAATTATTAAATGGAAACTGGCGATGATACTCCAATCATAAGGTAATGATATTATCAGAAAAAATGGAAGGAAAAATTCCACGATTTGGATTCGAACCAGGAACCGCGAGTATCACGCTCATTGCCTCTACCAATTGGGTCATGTATTCATTTCAAGGATTTCATTTCAAGAAAAGATGTTAAACGTAAATTATTATGTTAAACTTACTTTCTTTTCAAGCCTACTTATTCGATAGGGACCGGGGCAGCAGCCTTGTGGAGGATCTCCGGTGATCGCGATTTTCCGCCATCAAGTGCATGCCATCTATGGCAATAACAATCCCTATAACTCTTACCTACCGACTTGGAGAAAAGCAGCTGCCTAGGAAGATCAGTTTGCGGCATTCGTATCATGTACTCATACAAATAAAACTGATTGCTGTGCGGAAAAGTAGTGACTTAAAACCTATAGACTCCTTTATTGTGACGCTGTGCACTCTATCTATTAGGATAACATCTGACACATCTCAGAATCTCAGTTCGGCGATCGCACTATTTCGGTCATTACCCGAGGCTCATGACCATAGCTGAGAATCTGAAGAAAGATAGATTTGAAAACAGAAATTGACTCTGTTTCCTAGCTCACCTTTTGTTACCAAATTTCATAATAGAGATCCGAGCATTCAATTCTCTGTTCTGCCATCCATCACTGGTAAATATATTCCCGAGATACTTGAACTTCTCCACCTATCTCAATGGAGTTCCCTAATATAGAAAGCGCAATAAGTAGGCAGCCTTGAAAGGACCAGAACCTCAGATTTAGCCACACTAATTTTTACACCAGCATATTCACACTTGACTGCAAACTGATCTAGTGCATGTTCAAGGTCAGTGCAAGAAGACCCAAGGAGGACAATAACTGTCTGCCAGTGGTTAGGGAGCCTGGCCGGATATCCAAGCAGCCTGATACACACAAGTCAGCCATAAGATAATATTCTGGTTCAAGGACGTTAACAACTCAGAACGGAATGCATAAACTTTTTTCCTGACCATTCAAACTTTTATTATCCAAAAATATGCAAGGTATAAAGTGTTATTTTGTAAATTTTACTTTAACTCAAGCTATTTTTAAATTCATTTGTGTAGATCAATATGCAGCCAGGAGAACTCCTTTGCCAGTCACTTCTTCGCTGAACGATTGAATTGTCATCTGACTTCTGCTTCGGTGATATACTATTATGACTATTAACCGCTCCAAGTTTGTACCTTATGTGATTCAGTTGTTGCTGTATCAGGTTATGAAGACATAGAAAGCCTCCCATCTGATCTCATAATGGTCTATGACAAAGGAGACTTTTTTCACGGAGGCGGCGGATGGTTGCCAGAATATCTTATTTGCCAACCGTAATCTGCCTCCAATTTCTCCCCGAACTTCCTTGGATTTAGCTGTTGGTAGGGCCCCATTTATTTCCTAGCTGCTTTTTTTCGCATCTCAGTGTATCGCACTCAAATTCAAGATGATCTACTTGCAACCTGTAGCAAAAAGGTTTATGACCACGGCACAATGCAGCCGAAGCAATCACATCTGTTTCAAATAATTGTCACTTCGTTTCAACATTCCTACGATCCTTATACATGGAAGATATGTTACACATAGATGCTCCAATCCAATCTGGGTCTAGTACTTTGCTTGGTTGGCAAGGTACACTATCTATCCAAAAGTAATCGGACACTTTCGATTTTAGACGTTTTGTCGAAAAGTTAGAAAAATACTTGACGAATTATCCTGAAACTTCAGAGGTGTAAAGAGCATGTTAAACCTCATATATTTCAGCAAAGATTTTTCCCGAAGGCAAATAAGGGACCAGCAACGAAGTGGATCAAATAAATAATGTTCGGGATCACCCTATAAAAAGCATTGCTTGAAATGACTTGTAGCTGTAGCATATGATTAAGAGGCTTCTTTTACTTATCTGTGTTTATTTATATGATAATAGCACGTACATTCATGGAAATATAAAGGTTTCTTTAAAAAAAAATCTAAGTGTTTTCGTAAGTTTTTTGTTTATAACATGCAGGGTTTTCAACCCAATCCAATGCCATTTTCAGGAAACTTGACAAACTACGAAGGAGACAACACTTTGCAATCAAAATAGAAAACTATTAAATATTTGATGAAATATGAGCATTTTGCCTACATAATGTTTAACTGCGCATGCGCAAGCGTTACCAAAATGTCTTTTGCAGAATTTATTAGCCAAATGTATAAAGCCACTCTTACAAAAAACCCAAGAAAATATCGTGAAAATTCAGAAAGATATCGTTGATAGAATGAGTTGAATTTCAGTTGCTCTCAAAAATATACAAAACGATACGGGGTTTTCTTCAAATTTTTATTTTCTCTTATTAAAATTAAAAGTCAAAATGAATGACATGGATTTAAAAGCATCTACTGTAATTATTTTATATTAATAACTTTGCTTAGATATTTAACTGCTGCTCTCCTACTGATCTATTTGATCATTTATTATTGAAGCACAACTTAGTATTTTAAGAATGCTAATAAACTATGCGCTAAATTAATTTCACTTACTGAAGTGTGGGTACAAAAAAATAGAACCGGGGAAAAGTTTTTGGCCTTTAAGATTAAACAAAGATATAATAATAAGTTAACTACGTCATTCGAAAAGGGAAGGGTGAAGAGTCAAAAGCTAACTGTATTATTGAATCGCCTACTATGTTTCTGATCTAAGAGCTTTAACAGAGCAGAGCGAATTATCAATTAACCTCTCGAGTGAAGAAAAATGAGAATAGTAAAATAAATGATTTTGATGGATATCATGTCCTTAAAATATTACTTTCAACATGATTAATATCATAAAATTAAGCTTATCTAAGTATCTTACCGAGGGTTTAATCTAATGCTTCTGTAATGAATGTAAGCACTTATATATTAGTGCTTTCGACAGGAAAAAACTACTACTGTTATTAATTTCGTTGGATTAACATTTTCGTTATGAAATTTTGATATCTGGAAGAAATATGTCGGTTTAGGTAACAAAAATGATGAATGATGATATGGAAAAAAATTTCATAATTTCAGTGCTTATTAAGCTTGTATATTCAATCATTTTTTGTATACATACTTTTTTTCGGTCGTTTATTATTAAGTAGCGGAAGAATGGAGCTACTTATTGTTTTCACAATATCCGTCTGTCTGTCCGTCCGTCCGTCCCCTTCATAATTTCCACAATTTTTTGAGGTAGAAGGTTGAAATTCGGAATATAGCTTACAATGGGCATGGGTACCTTCACTATTTAGTTTGGTTTTGATTGGCCCACTGGGGTCGAAGTTTCGGGGGCGGAAATTATCTTTGCATATAAAGACGTGAAATTCGGTATAAGCAAGATCAACATTACTGTAAAGTTTGGGCCAAATTGTCCCAATACGGTCGGAGTTGTGGGGGTAGCAGTCACTTGGTGTTTAGAACTATGGCAATATATGGCATGTCATATATCATTCGATCGGAAATGATGAGATACGAAAGAGGATAGAGCTATTTTTCTTTTTCTAAATACTAAGTTCGAGAAAATCAATTTTTCGATTAAAAAAATGGGGGGGGGGGCTCAAAAACTGAAGATAAAAGGGTAAAAATAGATGACCTCAGCGCTTCCCCTACTTTCCTATTCCTCGGGAAATATTAATTTCTTGTTTATTTCACAAAATATATCATGGTTTACGAAAATGTAGTTAGTTTTTTATTTTATATTTATTTTACTTTATTCCGCTTCATTCATTATTGGCTCCTACGGCGAAGAGATCTTGAATGATTACGCTTACCAATAACAGGAATGAAATCATAAGCTGCAAATATGTAGAAATTTATACGAATGGCACAGAAACCACTAATATTATCTTAATTGAATGGATGCTCAGAAGTATAGTAGAGTCGTGGAGTTCGTCACTTGTCCGCAAAGACTGAATAGGAGTTCATTTGCTTTACACACTGAGCTGCTAATTTATTAGGTACACTTCACAAAATATGCAGATTGAGTGACTGCCTGATTTGCATGTCACATGATTAAAAATCGCGGTATAAAGCTTTTTAATTGTTAATTAAGTGTGAAATCATACCAAAAATGGGGAAATCCAGTGAGCTGACAGACGGGCTGGAATGAGCATTTCAGAAACGGCGACTCTTCCGAACTTTTCACGTACCACTGTTTCAAATGTTTATCGAGAATGGGTCAAGGAACAAAGAACATGTAGCCATCGTGACTCCTGTGGACGGAAAACCCTTGTTGATGAAAGAGGCCAGAGGAGAATGTCAAGATTTGTACGCGAAAACAGAAAGGCAAGAATCGCACAAATTACTGCTCATTACACCCCAGATAGCCAGAAAACAATATCAAAATGGACGACTAGTCGCGCCTTGGCTCGAATGGATTCCCAAAGCCGAAGACTATCTTGGATATCAATTCTCTCAGATAAGAACAAGAAAGCGCGCTTCTTGTGGGCACAACAGCACAAGGATTGAACCATTGAGGACTGAAAAACGGTTGTCTGATCAGACGAATCTAGGTTCCAGCTGCATCAAGTTGATGGAAGGCTTAGAATATGGACGTGGAATCGGTAAAATACCACGTGATCTGATGCCCTCTTAGAAATTTTTTATGCTAAGATTTGCACGTAATAGAGCTAGCAATAAGTCCATATTAGCTCTTGATAACACTAGGCATATGGACTATTCACTATTGTTAGAAATTAGTCGTTGATAACATTCGGGCTAATGACTATCTGATATTGATAGCAACTAGATGGAACCCACTAAGATTTGATGGCTAACAACTGTGTGGTATCATAAACAATCATAAACAATCCTCTCCACAATTAAAAACTTTGCTAGCATTTATGATCAAATTAACAACAATTACATACAATAATTAATGACGATAACATTGACCAATGCGCATGCGCAGAAGTGCCGATTTTGCTCTTAAAAAATTGCTTTGCGTTTTAATAAATAGGATTAGATGTTATAACATTAGGCCTAATCGCAATTTGCTATTGATAGCAATTAGCTACTGATAACATTAAACCTAACAGCAAATCGGTTTTGATAAAATTACGCCTAATGTCAATTTGCCAGCCTTTAGCTCTAGATAACATTAAAGGTCTAAGAGCCATTTGCTATCGATAGCAATTAACAGTTGATAACATTGGGCCTAACATCAATTTGCTAGCAAGTCTTATTGTTTTACAAAATTTTGTGTTTTCAACAATCTATCCCTTGACGAACAACAACGATTCCGTCATCATGCTTGACGGAGGATTACTAGTAAAATGATAAAAAGGAAATAAGTCACAACATTCGTCGTTAGTTTCTAGTCACGAGTTTGATACTTGCGAATTTGGAAAAAAAAATTCTGTTCTGTTGAAGTTGGAAAGAGTTTTAGATAAAAATTTAATTCTTTTAAAATCTAAAGGCTTCAGGATTAAAATCTTTATCTTGAAGATTGGTTATCTTAAAGATTTATCTTGTCCTTTTAATAATTTTTTTCGTTGCATTTTGGTCACAGCATTGTAAAACTTTACTAAGTTTTTTTTTGTATGAGAAATTGATTTGATGAGAACAGAAAAGTTAAATAGATCATTTTTGGTGCCACAAAGCCGTTTTATTTGGCTGGTTTTGAACTCGTGATCCGCGAACTCAGGATTCACTCCACTCGTATTGTATAGTCAGCAATGCAGAAAATATAAACGAAAAATATTCTTTTTGAGCTAATAGAATATACAAAAATTTCAGCAACTTCTCATTTAGTCTATCATCATTACCCTTTTTGTAAATGAAGCATTATGCGCATTTATCTTTTTTTATTTTTCATACATTACGAATAATTTTCTAGCTAATAATTCTTTAAGTCTTGAATATTATGAAAGCGGCGGACGTAGACGATTATATTGCGACATAAAGTAAAGGTAAATTCAAAACCTATTATCAAGAGTAACATGCAATTATGGCCCATCTGTTTAGTCATACAACATTCGTATAGGTTGTTTTCAAGGTCTTTACATGAGTTTTTACATAGGTTGTTTTCAAGTACTTTCGTTCGAGTTCATCGTATGATGCGTATTTTATAGTTCGTATACCTTTCATTATAGTTCGTATACCTTGTTTAATGCTGAACGATTCTGTACGAATTTCTAATATGCTTGAAGGGGTTTTAATAAAATTTTGAAAATTGCATTAAAGAAGCATTTTGAATTGAAACGCTGTTGAGAGATTTTTTTCTCTATAAAAATCATATATTTCATCAAATACTGCTTTTTATTATCAGAGGCAATCTCGCCCCTCCCCAATTCATAAATAGCTGATAGAATACTAACGAAACCATTTAGAAACTGCGGACAGTAATACAAATAAATAAAAGCAAGAAAACACTAACCCACACAAAGATTTTTTAATCCTATCGCTAAACGTGTTCACGTATCTACTCGGACTATCCTACATAATATTCTGAATCATAAATTTTTGAATCTTATAATTCAATTTTTAAGATTAATTTTCTCAAAGCCTTCACTTGTTGCTGACAAATCTTTCAGTCAACTGTAGTAGATACGTAAACGTGTGTAGCGATAGAAGGCAACAGAAATTCAAGCCCTTCTGGCGAGGGTCGTTTGCTCCCCGCCTCTTAAGGCCGTGACACTCTGAACGCGACGCGAAGCAAAGCGGAGCGAAGCAAAGATGACAGAAAAATTTTCATCCTTCCCTTCGAGTTGCACTGCACCGCAGCCTGTCCACATTGCAGTCGAGTTACTCACAGCCTACTATATAGTTATCTATATAGTAGGCTGTGAGTTACTTCTCATGTTTCATGGAGTTGCTGGTAGAGGTCGTTTGCGGCGTGTAGTTGATTTGTAACTGATCTTATCAGTTATTATATTTACTATTTTATTTAAATTTATTATATTTATATTTATTAGTTATCATATAGACATGGTCTTTTTTGCACTTCTAACACAAATTCTATATCAGAATTCCAACCCTCAGAGTAGGGAAGATACGTCAGGCTAGAGCGCTCATGGCCATAGGAAAATGCCACTTACTGAGCAGAAACCGGAAGTTACTCAGCAGCCATCTTGCCACAGGCAGAAAAAGCATTGGACTCATTGTAGCCACATACGAGCGAGAAGAAATGTGTAAAATTATTGGAATAAATGACTAAAATGCCTGTTTCATGTTCGGCACACGATTGTACTAACCGCCAGGATAAAAATTCGGTTGGGATTAGTTTTCACCAGTAAGTAGATTGTTTCTAAATTGCATATTTCTAATGCTATTCTTCCTATCGATACGTGAGTAAATAACAATCGTTTGCATTGATTCCGTGATAGATTTCCTAAATCAGGAAAACTGCGAGAAGCATTTATACTATAATACTATAAACTACAATAAACTATTGTGTAAAGAACTTTAAGTGGAAAATTCTCTATCTAGTACCGAAAATCGTACTTTATATCAGCTTGTATACTGCTAGAATTGGTTAGCTGATCAATCCAATTGTTAAACATAACTTGCACTTTTGTTTTTGAAAGATAATTATTTAAATAAGAGTAACAGTAGTCAGACCTATAATGCCACAGTATTCATTATGTTATACATATCTAATTTAGCACAAGTTCTCCAGGTGAATAAATAACTATGAAGTAGTTGATGCTTAAAAAACTCAATACAGATAATGCAGCCTTACTAAGCTTTTGCCACTGGCAAGATGGCGGAACGGTGGCGCCATCCTTGAATAGGTCATGAGCACCCTGTAATTCCAACCACATGGTTGAACTTCCGCCATTTTCCAAGTATATACAACACTCGTTTCTATTGGTTGATTGCTTGCTTCGAGTCTTGCTGCACCGTATTGTTCGCGCATGCTGATTGGTCAAAGTTCAATATTTAAATCTCCTTTCGCGCGGCAACGCAAGTTAACTCGAGATAAATTGATAAAAAAGAATATTGTGGTCCCTGGTTCAGGTCAAGTGGAATTTTTCCTCCCTTTTCTATTTTGTAATTATGGTTTCCTTGAAAAGCTAGCCCAAGACAGTACGCGCGTAATCTCGCGAAGTTACTTTCTAAATCCGGATTCACACTTCGACGGATTCCGCGACGGCAGAGTTTCGACGGCAAGAAATGACGTCACGGGAGCGCGGAAATCGGGCGGAAAACACGATAGAACCGAGCTCTACTTTTGCTATCGTACGCGACGGGCGGCAACCAATCACAACGATGTTGTCCAACACCGAAAGTTTCTTTCGCTTTTTTTAATGGCGGTTCTTGAATCGATGAACTGAGCGGCGATATGCCGATGTGTTTCGATAACAAAGCCCCCAAAAATGTTGCTTTAGATTTAAAATGCATATGTGAACAAAATAGGTTACAACCGTGTAATTTAGGACAAATCGGATTAAAGAATTTAAGTCCGATTTCGATCTTCGCCAAACGAAACGAGCAAAAACGTTCATTTTGCAACGTCGTTTTCCGCGATTGTGGGAATGACCACGACGGTTTCGCGACGGAAAATTTGCTTGCCTTCGACGCCGCCGTCGCGGAATCCGCCGTAGTGTGAATCTGGCTTAATACTTTGCTTTGCGTCACGGACTTTACTGTGACGTCATAGTCATTTGTGTCGAGGCCTACGAGATAACAAAGACTGGAAGTGAAAAAGCACCTGACCAACTGCGTGCTAGCAACAATCTAACCTTCATTGTCTCCATCTTGGATGTTAACAATCAGTATTTTTTCCTTTTGTTGGAAACAAAGAAGGTTGGATCACTCAGTTGATCAGGTGACTTTTTCGCTTCCAGGCCTTGTTATCTCATTGGCCTCGCATTGGTGTTGAGGCCTTGTGAGTCTAGGAGGTGTTGGTTAACCCTTAACTAGTGACGAACGGGTCCCAGGGACCCGACGACTTTTTTTTATTTGCGAATTTGCCTATAGACGACTCTGTTATCAATCATTCAGTAGCTTTTCAACATGCTCCATTCTAGGCAATCAGTACCAAATTAACCGTCGACAGTGTCATTTTTACCTGTACCATCTTGGTCTGGGTCCCAGGGACCCAACATCACGAGATCCGTTATTCATTCAAGTGCATATAAAGTTACTTTTTACCGACTACATATATATAGGGTGTTTTTGAATTTTTTGGGAGATGATAGAAGAGGTCCTTAGAAGTAATTTTTGTCATATGAAATGGGGTCCCCGCAGCTCCGTTTACTTACAATACTGCATTGAACAATCAAATGACACCGGGACGCAGTGTGCGCTGGTAGGCCTAGATTATTTTATTTTTAACAATTAACACAAGCAATCTACTGTAATAACTTTTAAAGTAATTGTTTGCAAAAAAATTTCAAGGTGCACGTGCATGTTTGTTGAAAAGTCTTAGGACAAACTTCGTCAAGGAGATTCCATGATATCCACCGAGATCGCCAGATCTCACACCGTTGGATTTTTTTTTATGGGGAAGCATAAAATCAATGGTGTACTCCGAACCCGTAGATACCGAAGAAGAATTGGCGGCTCGTGTTGTCGCGGCAGCAGGTGACATCAGCGACCGTGCTAATCAACTGTTTCCACGCGTACATCAATCCATCATAAGGCGTTGCGAATTGTGCTATGAAACAAATGGCGGTCATTTCGAACAATTACTGTAAAAGTCATACAGTAGATTGCTTGTGTTAATTGTTAAAAATGAAATAATCTAGGCCTACCAACGCACACTGCGTCGGTGTCATTTGATTGTTTAATGCAGTATTGTAAGTAAACGGAGCTGCGGGGACCCCATGTTCATATGACAAAAAATACTTCTAAGGACCTCTTCTATCATCTCCCAAAAAATCTGTACACAATTCAAAAACACCCTGTATATCCATATGTATGTATGTTCGCGATTTTCTCAAAAACTACTGATCCGATTTGGATGGGGTTTTCGCTATTCGACTGAATATTTTTCTGGGAAGGTTTTTGTTATACCGTATTATTGGTATCAGCGTTTTATTTATAAAGGAAAAACTATACCATAGACCAAAACTACGAGGGTAGCCCGAAAGTAATGCACCACAATTTTTTCTCCGTCCCCAGCATTGGTACGAATGCGAAACTTGATACATGTAGATGCATTCTTTGAAGTTTTCGGAGTGCGCGCGCAAAGTTTCCGTTTTTTCCGACAGATATCGTACTTACAGCAATGGAACAACATGGCGTTTGTAAGTGATGTACGTTACAAGCAGCGTGTCGTCATTGAATTTCTCACTGCGGAGCAAGAAACGGTTGGAAACATTCATAAACGTTTATGTGCAGTTTATGGAGCATCAGCAGTCGACAGAAGTACGGTTAGTCGCTGGACACAGAGGGTGAGGCCCTCAGAAAGCGGTTCGGCGGAGCTCCAAGATTTGCCGCGGTTGGGGCGGCCATCCTCGACTGTCACACCTGACAAGATACAGCGTGCTGACGCGCTCATTCGTCAGGACCGACGCAGAACGACTCGGCAGTTGGCGCTGGAGTTGTCAATCAGCAAAGGAAGTGTGGGTGAAATCATCCGTACTCACGATGGGTTCCGCGCTGTCTTACGGAGGAACACAAAGATCTGAGAAAAAACATTTCTTCTGAGTTGCTGCAACGTTTTGAAGCTACGGGGGAAGCCTTCTTGTCCCGGATTGTAACAGCTGATGAAACGTGGGTGCACCTTTTTGAGCCCGAAACAAAACAACAATCGATGGAATGGCGTCATCGGCACTTTCCACAGAAGAAAAAAAATTCAAAGCAATTGCTTCTACTGGTAAGGTCATGATCACTGTGTTTTGGGACTGTAATGGTGTCTTACTCATTGATGTGATGCCAAGAGGCAGCACTATTAATTCTGAGGCATATGTGAACACATTAACTAAACTCAAGAAGCGCTTCCACCGACTTGGACGCCATAACAACGCAGCTGATTGTTTGCTTCAATACGATAACGCTCGCCTTCACACCAGTTTGAGGACGTCGGAACACATCACGAATCAGGGTTGGACAGTGTTACCCCATCCACCGTACAGCCCTGACCTAGCGCCCTTAGACTTTCACGTTTGGGCCACTGAAGAATGTCATTCGTGGAAGACATTTTGAGGATGACGAAGAGGTGATTCGCACAGTTAAGAGATGGCTGCGTGAACAGAACAAGGACTGGTACCAATAGGGCATACACGCCCTTGAGTCTCGCTGGAGGAAGGCCAGAGAACGGGATGGAGATGATGTGGAAAAATACGGAGTGTAGAAGAAACAGCATTCTTTCGTGTGTATAAGTTTCATTATGTTCAATAAATAATTGTTGAAGAAAAAAATTGTGGTGCATTACTTTCTGGGCTACCCTCGTACTAAGACAGACATTCCTATTCTACTTTTTAATGTTTTTTAAGAATCCGAAGGCAGAATGTCAAAAATCCAATATTTTTCAATACATACAGACACAGAGACTCAGTGTCCATAGGACTGCTGTCCCCAAGACTTTGCTGTGCACTAAAAATTTTAATTCTTAATGACCATCAAAAAAGTAGAATAGGAATGCCTGCAAGACACACCCTCCATGTCTTTGTCTTCATCGATAAAATTGGGTTCAAAACTTTAAAAGTTCCAAATTTTTCAGGGCCTCTATCTCCTAAGCGGTTGGATCAATTGAAAAAAAATACCAAGAATAAAACATTTCTCGAATATTGTGTACAATCTGAATATACCATTAAAAATCGGGGTTCATATTTAAGATTTCAAAATTAACCCCCCCGCCCAAAAAGGGGGGGGGGCTAATTTTTTGGGTAATGAATTTTCCCCGCGAACTAATTCACTTTTGATTTTGAACATTTCTTCGTACAATGCTTTGTTTTCGAGATATTTCCATGACTACACTTAAATGGACCACCCGCATATTGCAACTGAATTACGGGTGCTCATAAAAGGAATTCTGGGACCTGAAATGCCCGCATAAGTTGAAGAGCAACATTTAGGGATCCTAGAACAACAGCAAAAACGTCCCAAGCGTAAAAGGTGTTACCTATGCCCTTCAAAAATTGATAGAATAGCGTCGTATGATTGTAGAGATTGCAAAAAATCTGCTTTGTTTATCTTCCTCAGATGTGGTCTGCAGAAATTGCCAAAATTGGAAAAACTTAAATTTTTTGGACTATTTTCTTGCGTTTATGTTTTATTGTTATACTTAAATGTGAAAATGTGTCATATGTTTACTTTTATTGCTAATTTTACTTCATATGAAAAATAATACCTTTTTACAAGTAAGAAAGTTCGTGTAATAAATTTTTTAATAAAATGAATAAAGTACAAATGTGGTTTTCCTCTTTCGGTCTTTGCTGCAATTGTGTTCCCGTGCATCCAAGATCTTTTCTTTTACTGCTGAAATTGGATACATTTGATTTGAAAACACCGTATTCTTCAGCACGCTTTCTGCAGGAAACTCCTCCACTTGTTCAAGATTTCTTTTTTCTTTTCTAACGAAAGCTCAACTAATTTGCCTTGCTCATCACGGAAACAGAAAGCAGTTCTAAATCGAAACTAAAACCTGTTCAACTTATGAGTTAAAGAGGTGTCCAACTTACTAAATACTATAAATATAGGTTTGCCTATATCTCCAGACGGTACCAAGGAAAAGTGCCCAATATAGACAGTTGTCCAATTTATTGAGTTGTCTAACTTAGGAGATTTTACTGTATCAGATACTTCGATGTCTTACTTAGCTCAATTAGTTCGTTAATTCAAAAACAAATGACGTGCAAATTTCTGTAATGGCGTAACGTTTTGTTTTTAGTGTACTGAAGTAAACTCTTTGGTTTGTTTGGTATTAACGTCCTTTTCAACTGCCATGGTCATTTCAGGAAGGCGTTATAGGGGCCGCAAATTTTGCCTCGCAAGGGTTCTTTAACGTGCAGCTGGCAGACGACTACACGGGACCAACGGCTTTACTTCCCTTCCGAAAGAAGTGCGTGATCTCAGGATTTCCCCCTGAAAAATCCTCGTCGTCCTCGGCCGGGATCGAACCCGCGTACTCGGGCATCAGAGGCGATCACGCAACCGCTGAGCCACCTAGGCTATTACAATAAATATATTTTAATACTCACAATTTAATTTATAATTTATTATTTTGAAACATTGAAGAATCAATTAAGTGTTCATTTAGGTCTTTTGATGTTTTTCGAAGTCTTCATCAAATTTAAAATCTATGTGCTTCGAAGTACTTAATATATTTCTACAGCTAAAATCAATCTTCCGACCCAAATAAAGCGTTACGGGAGATGCAATAATTTTAATTTTAGATCATGCAAAATTTATTATTTTTGTGATTTTTAGATACTGCAAAAAAGCTTGCACGTGTCGTGTTTGTGGGCCCGCATTCGATTGTGAGCACAGACGCGAGTAAAGAGACACACTTTAAGCATAGGCACTTCACATATTGGGAGACCTGATACCTTTGCTTATATCTCACAAGTTGTTACCCGCGGCTTCGCCCGCCCGCGCCATCTGTTGAGAGGAATTACAAACCTCAGAAAGTGGGGAAGGGGGGGGGGGTCGTAGGGGGCTGAATTTTGGCGATAGAGCAGGTCCTTTATTGATAAGCCTACCCTGAAAATTTTAAGTCTCGCTAGCTCACACCGTCTAGGAGGAGATAGAATTACAGATAAATGAATACACGCAAGAGTTTTAAAAGTTTTAGTATATAGATACTTCAGTTACCATAAGCCATTACTCAGTATTATCGATGTAGATGGTTCTGTAGACTCGTTCATTGATAAATAAATAAAAAGTTTTTGTACTGTATAAAATAATCATTTATTTGTTGCACCTAAAAATATTATCATTATTCAATGCTTTGGTCCGGCCAGGTGACCGAGAGAGCTAGGGCGTAGGCTTTCTAGTTCTCGAGTCCGCCTGGTCGTGGGTTCGAATCTCGCCGTTGGCATGGATGTTTGGGTTTGTCCCGGGCTGCGTACAGATATAAGTTGTGTGCAAGGACATTGGTGTCGCACACATTTGTGTTTCAAATGTTTTTTTGAAGAATACCATCCAGCACGTTGTGTTCGACAAGCCTAACTATAAATATTCTACAACTTCGAAATTATTTGTGAAAACGATTATTTTATGTTATTTCGCAACATGACCTTAGTAGCCGACGCCAAAATTTCTAATAAACCAATCAGACTAATGCTTCGGACTGCAGATTTGAAAATTAGTCCACGAAGGATTATTAATAAACAGATCTGTCATCGGCAACTTTTTGACACCGTGGGTCGCTGGACCTAATAATTTGCAATTTGCGCACCGAAATTAAACATCACTATATCAAGCACTATGTTATCATAAAAACTTAAATTAGGAAAACCCAATAATTTAAAAGAATGATAACAATTTTCTGTTACAATAACAAGTTGCGGTCTGATTTGTCTGAAATACACTCAAATGGCTTCATGGGATCTGTGACACTCGCGGAATCTTCCATCAGCTTGATATAACTAAACAGTGGTTTTTCCGACCACACAACCCGTTTGCATTATTCCCGATTCCGCGTAGCATATTCAAGAGCCCAGGAGTAGATAACCCCTTACTATACGCGCATATTAATGAGGAGGGGGTGACCAATTTGCTCTAATTAAAGTCCTCCCCTCCCTTTTTGCTCCAATTAAAGTCCTCCCCTCCCTTAATGTGGGTGTGGTCATTTAATGTGGGCATTGTTTTAATGAATTAATGTGGGCGTTGGTTAATTAATTAATGTGGGCGTTGGTTAATTAATTAGGGCGTTGGTTAATTAATTAGGGCGGCGCCCCTTTGATTGGAAGGGCGTGGTCATTTCGCCCCAACTTGTACGGGCATGCCACAAGGTGTTTGCGTGTCAGGGCTTGTGAAAACTTGTTTCACATGCCCCGACATTTAGTATTCGCCCCACGTGACCCCTCTACCTCCCCCCTACACCTACCTGACGTCACAGGCGTTCAACCAATCCGCGCGTAGAAGGTACCTCACGTGACCCACCACCTCATCTCCCCTCTTTTAATTTGGGCGTTGGCCTTTTAATTTGGGCGTTGGTCTTTTATTTGGGTGGGGGCCTGGAATAAAATTAATTTTATCATCCTCTGATATACCCCTGGTGCTGGTGCTAAGCACCAGCACCAGGGTGGGGGGTTCGAGGGGTCCTAATGCTCTCAGCAAAAGCCACTTGGGTGATTCTGGCTTACAAGTAAACACCAGTCGATTCCCTTATATACCGTACTTTTCGGGTCGCGGCTTTCATACTGGCGCCTCAGTGGGTTACCTTATTACTAATGCACTACGGATTACCTAATTACTAATTCACTATTGTTTCTAGGGTAACCAAATTTTTCCAAACTCTTTTACAATGTCTTCTACGACTGCTGTTTCAAATAAATACAGATGTGTTCTTTACATAACTTAATTTTAATTTTCAACTAATGGATACAGTGTTTCAATGGATAGGGAGTGCAGCTAAGGTGGGACTAATGTTGTCTGAACTCTCATATCATTGCTTATAAACACAACGAGGTCACACAAATTGATGAAAGGGTCATATTCATTCACTTTTTAAAAGCTTATTTTTAAAGCTGGGCTATTGGGAATTTTGTTTTTATTTTCATGTTTGCCTCTCTCACTGATAGCCTTTTGCTCACATGAAGGACTGTTTTTTTTTTTTTCTAACAGTTGTACCTGGTTGAAATGTTAAATAAAAATACAAATTTCACATTTCTCAATGCTGTTGAGGTATACTTAACCCTCTCTCTATACAAATTTGTACAAATGTGACTCACAGAGATTGATAAACGCATTGCTTGATTCCCCAACCTCGCGATATTTACCCACACACCCCCCTCTCTCTCTCTCTCTCTCTCTCTCTCTCTCTCTCTCTCTCTCTCTCTTTCTCCATCCACC
>JAHWFO010116700.1:0-11970 GCA_023313115.1 Rhysida immarginata
TCTGTGATATTAAGAATTTTATCATTTTTTCGAAAATGATAAAAATCATAAAAAAATGTACTGAATGATATAAATTTACTAATTTTAAAAATTGTATTTAATGGAGATTCTAAAATGGGAGTATTAGTTAAGCATTTTCCCACAATAAACGAGACATTGCAAATTTAACTAATTTGAATTTTCTGTCATTTCATCACAATTTATCCCTTTCGATTTTAACCAGCAATATCTCGTTTATTGTGGGAAAAACCTTAACTAATACTCCATTTTAGAATCTCAATTAAATACACATTTTTTTAATTCGTAAATTTATTTCATTCAGTACTACATGTATATTCATTAAAATTTACAATTTCACAACTTAAAAATTTCATAATTTTCAATTTACACAATATGAAGTATAATATGAAAAACAAAAGTAAACTTTTTATTAAGATTTAAAATATAATAAACTTTCGGGACTGTACTCTACACAAAATTATATTTCAGTATCCGCTTTAAATTAAATTTTATTTTTAAATCTTAATAAAAATAATAAATAAACTTCATAGGTTTTAAATTACCTTTTTATCTTATTTCTTTTTTTAAATATATCTAAAAAATTATTCGCAATACGCTTTTAAGTATTATGCTTAAATATACGTGCCGCAAATTATCACATATTTCAAGTGTAAGGTTTTTTCATTTAATGCAATGTAGATATAACAAGATCTTTTTTTTTAAAAAATGAACCGACTTCATGGGCCAAACAGAGAACCTCCTTTTTTGAAGTCAGTAATAATGCATAAATACAAAACAACATGGTCAATCGCATGACCAATAAATAAGAAAATTTTTAATTTTTCCTTCAAAATAAAAACATTTTCTGTCAGGATTTTTAAGTTTACAGGCATATTAAAATATATTTGTAAGCAGTTAGTGAACAAGGCGAATGTAAGCCAAGGAAATAGCTTTAGTCACGAACTTCGGCTGAAACTAAAGACTTAAGTCGCTAAAAGTCCGCAACTATTAATACGTCGATAGTCGGCAAATTTCAGATTACCCTTTTTATATCCTGGATCCGTCATAGTAATTTTTCTGTTAAGTAAAACAAAAGTTCGACGATATGAAATGTGAATCCGATTGAGGCTTGAGGCCTGACTTTCCTTGCTCCTCCCAACTACTCCCACAAAGCAAAAAAAGAACAAAATATTTACCTAACACGAGGGCAGCGAAAGCAGCAGGTAAGGAAAGGGGGGAAACAACAGAGGTTACCGGGAAATCCTAAACAGGGTAACCTCGAGCACGCACCTCAGAAACTAACGAACGTACACGCGCCAAAAAAAATACAAAGGAAAGAGGCACCAAGAACCGGAGAAGCAAAGGACGCAAAGATCCAAGAACAGAACCGAAGAGGAATCAAAGAAACCTAGAAAGAGAAAAAAAAACTACAAACTAAGAAATACGCTCAGCATAACACAGGACAGGGGAAACTTATAAGCAAGGAACAAACAAGATTAAGAAAGATCGATAGACAAAAAAAACAACACTTACCTAAGACGCCCCAAAGACAAAAGAAACACCTAAGAGGCAATTTTTACTTGGTAAAAAACTAAACTGTTACGTGCCAGATAGTGACACGTACAGCCAAGAGGGGGGAAAATAAGGTAAGCATTAGCAAAAAAAATACAGAAATACTATAAAGTAGGTAACACCGGGGAAGGGAGGGGAAGATAAGATTACAACCCCAGATAAAAAGTTCCCAAAGAGAATAATTAAATAAGAAAAAAACTAAAAGATTTCCTAAAAAGGAACTTTTTCGAAAAAAAACCCCAGAAAAACTATGGGTAAAATTCAGAAGATTTAAGGTAAAGGTAAAAGTGGAAAAAAACTTAACCTAAGAGGTAACCAAGTAAAAATTGTAATCTTTATTACAGAGGAGGAGGAACAAAATATTCAAAACAGTTTACATTTCATGAATGAAATAATAGGGAAAATAATTAAGATACAAATAAATCTCAATTCCACTTGGTAATAAAAAAAAAAGTAATATTTAGAATAGATCGAAGGAGAAGACGATAAGGACTTGGAGACGACGAATAAAATAAAATCATAAAAAGGCAGCGGCGTCCGAACAGGAGAACAGAACGTAAGGAAACAGCACACGCGGTAGACGACGGAAAACTTGATTACGGGAAAACTGGAAGGAGATGAATTCCGAGGCACCTGAAAAAAAAAACAAGACCGCAACAGCAAGGAGAAGGCAAGTTGCCCAGAGAAGGGTAACACTAAAAGAGAACTACAAACGAATAATAAGAGATAAAAGACGAGAGGGTTAAACAGGTGTTAGTAGAAAAAAATAGGATAAGCTAAACCTCTTCCAAATCTACGTCTAGGTGCCTCGGCAAACACAAGGTAGGCACAAAAAAATGTCAAAGGCGACGTTTCGAAGTCACGGCGGTAAGAAGATGAAGTCACTCGACGAAAGCTGGGGCCGGATCCCAAGCCGAACATCCAAGGCGAAACGGCGACAGTGGCAGCAGACTTCCAATCCACGGAGAGAATGAGTAAAGCCGGATAAGTCCTAACGACGTCATCGAGTTGTTAGAAGCGAGGAACGAGCGAGGAAAAATATAAAAGCAGGGGCCTGACCATTCAGCGCCCAATAATAAACTGCAGTACATAACAAACAAGTAAAAATAAGAAGAAAACACAGAAACAGGAATTAATTCCATACTAAAAGGTGAAGGAAACGTCGGCAAACAACACTGAAGTGATTTCTATCTGAGCCCAACGCCCTCTCGTTGGGCTGCCGACCGTAAACTGCCCAGACTGAAAAAAGAAAAACACAAACAAAAACGAAAAACACGCGCAAAAACAAAACCCTCAAAGCAAAGGAACGAGCGCACGCACGCGAGGTAAGAACGCCACAACAGAAAATGCAAGCATTATTACAAAGCTACACTAACAAAAAATAGGCTTAGGAAAGAAGGTCACTGAATAATAAAAAAAAAATAAATAAATAGGCAAAAAAATTATGCGCTGGGAAAAAAAAAAAGTTTTTCGCATGAAAAAGGCCCGTAACAATCTATCTATATATATAAAGAAGGATGTTTGTGGGTCTGTGCGTCTGTGGGTCTGTGGGTCTGTGGGTCTGTGTGTACGTTTTTTATACAAATCTACAGTTTTATTCCGATCTTGATGAAATTTCGTATACATGACCTTCAAAGCATGAGGAAGGTCACTGTCTACTTCAGATTTCGAAAAAATAATAATTATTGATAAAAAAATCGATATTCATGGTTATAGCAGGGCATATTAATGAGAAATATCGCATGACCAACAATGCAAGACAAAGTTTTTGCAACAATGGTATCAACACGCAATTCACAAACACTCTGCACGGACCAACAATATATATCTCATGACCAACAATGCAAATAAAAGTTTGTGCAACAATAGGTATCAACAATGGTTTCAACACGCAATTCACCAATAACAATGAGCTCAAAATGATGATGCAGTGATAAAGCAATCCTTTCCAAGAATTATAACAATGAACATAAAATGATGATGCAATATGGATAAGTTTCAATTTGTAACAATACATAGAATTCCTGTTATTCAGGTTTTTCTTAGAAAAGAGAGTTCTCTTCAGTAGCTGGAGATAATGAAGAGTTAGCAGACTATTGAGAAAGAGTGGAAAGACGACAGAGAAAGGAAACCTTTAGCTCCTTGCTGTATTGAGCAAATGGGAAGCAAGTAAATAGAAGAATTGGCGACCGCTAGACTACCCAAAGTGATGAAAGGCCAAATTTTGCTTCAACACAACGAGAGAAGAGTGGAAATTGCAACAACATCAAGTGTACATCTGAAGTAAGATTACCTGAGTAAGAAATTATTGGAGCGGTCCATCCATTGTGAGCCTTTAAAAAGATTTTTTTCGAATTTTCATTAAGAATTTTTACTGTATTAATTCTAAGCATTTTCATGTGTTTATTTTTAAGATATTGCAAAATTTAATTTAATTTTTTGAGATTGTTCTGTTTACATCCAAGTGTAATTATCCCGGGCAACGCCGGGTACCTTTGCTAGTCTATATATATAAAGAAGGATGTTTGTGGGTTCGTCTATGGGTCTGTGTGTACGTTTTTTATACAAATCTACAGTTTTATTCCGATCTTGATAAAATTTCGCATACATGACCTTCAAAGCATGAGGAAGGTCACTGTCTACCTCAGATTTCGGAAAAATAATAAATATCGATAAAAAATCGATATTCATGGTTATAGCAAGGCATATTAATGAGAAATATCTCATGACCAACAATGCAAGGCAAAGTTTGTACAACAATAGGTATCAACAATGGCGTCAACACGCAATTCACAAACGCTCTGCATGAACCAACAATCAATATCTCATGACTAACAATGAAAGGAAAAGTTTGTGCAAGTGTAATTATCCCGGGCAACGCCGGGTACCTCTTCTAGTAGTGTATAAAGAAGGACGTTTGTGGGTGGGTTTGTTTGTTTGTGGGTTTGTTTTTTATACAAATCTACAATTTTATTCCGATCTTGATGAAATTTTGCATACTTGATCTTCGAAGCATGAGGAAGGTCACTGTCTACCTCAGATTTCGAAAAAATAATAATTATTGATAAAAAAATCGATATTCATGGTTAGGCAAGGCATATTGATGAGAAATATCTCATGACCAACAATGCAAGGCAAAGTTTGTGCAACAGTGCTTATCAACAATGTTATAAACACGCTTTTCACAAACACGCTGCACAGACCAACGATATATATCTAATGGCCAAGAATGCAAGGAAAAGCTTTTGCAATACAGATAAGTTTCAATTTGTAACAATGCATAGAATTCCTGTTATTCGGGCATTTCTTAGAAAAGAGAGTTCCTAGTATTTAACAATTTCTTGAAAATATTTAAAAATCATCAGTAACTGAGATAATGGTGAGTGAGCAGATTATTGAGAAAGAATGGAAAGACGGCAGAGCAAGCACTCTTTTAGTTCCGTGCTGTATTGAGCAAACGGTAGGCAAGTAAATAGAAGAATCGGCGACCACTACACTACAAAAAGTGATGAATGGCCAAGTTTTGCTTCAAGATATCGAGAGAAGAGTGGGAATTGCAACAACATCAATTGCACATCTAAAGTAAGATTACGTGAGTAAGAAATTATTTAGACTAGCAGTGGCATCCTTGGAGAGGTCCATCCATTTTGATCCTTTTTTCGAATTTCCATTAAGAATTTTTACTATATTATTTCTAAGCGTTTTCATGTGTTTATTTTTAAGATATTACAAAATTTAATCCATAGTCTTTTTGCTTTGTGTTGTATTGATTGGTTTATTATTTAACCAATTGGGAGTTATACGGAGGGTTGATTCAGATAAAATGAGACCACTTTGCAGTTCTGTTATGATGGTGTAATACCATGGCGCCACCATCGGTTGCGTTCGATGTGAGAACCACGTTGTTCGACTATCGCCCGGCACCGTAATTTCCACTGAAGTAGGCTGAGTTTGAGGGACTGCATGGGAAGTTCGTTCCACACCTGCTGACACACTTTCCATAGCCCATCAACGGTACTTGGTCGGCGACTTCCGAGCCATCGTTTCAAAAGACCAAAACCACAGAAATCCATCGGTGATGCATCAGGAGATTTTACAGGCACATGAGAGAAGGGAATAACTCGTATGCCCGTCTCCTGTTCCATCTTCCATCACACCGGACTTCACCGTGGGGAAAATCATTCTACTTCCCAAAGTGCCGAATCCACAGTTGGTTACCCAGTGGAGGCCAATAACCCTTTTAAACACCGACTACAAGGTCTTCACTGGTGTATTCCAACAAAGACTGAAATTTCTCGCCGAAGATTTTATCAACCCCGGACAATCCTGCTCCATTCCATCGCGCAGGATGTCCGATAATCTTATTACGATTCGGTGTGTGATGGAAGAAGCGTGTGCTCGTCAGCAAACTCTTGCCGTTTTAAGCCTTGACCAAGAAAAGGCGTTCGACAAAGTGAACCATGTGTTTCTCTTTGACGTATTTCGACACCTTCGTCTTCGGACTTTTGCCACGATTATTTCCGCACTGTATGTTTCGGCCGCATCATGTGTGGCGATTAATGGTTCCATATCTGCCACCTTTAATTTGTGTAAAGGTGTCAGGCAGGGGTGCCCTCTTTCCCCCCTGCTATACATCTTCTATTTGGAACCATTATTGTAATACTTAAATCGCCACCAAGATGTTCGAGGATACGATCTGCCAGCTGCATCAATAAACATCAAGACTTTGGCGTAAGCAGATGACGTAGTGCTATTTGCGTCCGACTCGTACTCCTTGAGCATCTTTAAAGAAACCTTCGACCGCTTTAGTACTTCGACGGGGAGTTCCATCAACCTCGTCAAGTCTAAAGGTATTGCTATTGGGAAGTGGACTGTGGACTATCTCAAAACCTTCCCAATAACATGGTGCGACCGAATTACAGTGTTAGGTTATGTCTTTTCTTTTCAACCGACCATGGACTCCATGCACTGGCAACAAGTGGTTGAGAAGTGCATCTCTCGCCTTGATAAAAGTCTTCGTTTTCCAACATCGATGTTTGTCAGGGTGAGATTCATCAAGACTCATGTGCTTCCAGTTTTAACATCCAAATGCCTATTCACCTTGCCTTCGTATAAACTCCTCAAGAGACTCCGTGGGGCAATTGTGAACTGTGTTTGGGGGACGACTGCTCAGCATCAACATCCATTAAGAGCAGCGTTCCTCTTTATTCTCTTAGAGAGAGGGGGGTTGGGTTTACCCGATACTGAACGGTATCTCATTGTGGCCAGGCGGGCTGCATTGATTCGGGTATTCCTTAGCCCTCCCTCTTTATGGGTGAACTTCTTTTTCCTACATCTAAGGTTTTTCTTCAAGGTGAATAGGCTTCCGTTATCTCCCTTGTTGCCAGTTGTAACGTATCAACAACAACCGGATATGTACAAAGCCGTCAACCAGGACTTTGAATTATTATTACCGATGCTACGCCGTACTGATCCTCAGCAATGGGGAATGCTTCGGCTTTCATGGTTCTTTCAGCAGACTGACCTTGGTGAATCGACTGACATCGTTCGACTTCTTCCCGATCGCCCGTGGGCAGCAGTCATGAAGCTTTTAAAATCTTTTGCCTCTGAAAAGTCATTGTTCAACTATCAATGGCGGCTGCTGCACCACGGGTTTTATTCCCTTCAACGTCTGTTTCAGTGGAAGGTGGTCAGGTCTGCTGGATGCCCCGTGTGCGGCGTAGCCGAGACCACTAGTCACATTTTTTACGAGTGCCCGTTTGCTATGTCGATCTGGGATCGTTTGAGGAAGCATTATGGGCTGGTACATTTTGCATATCAGTCTGTGCGCTTCTTCTTAAACGATTCTACTGGCGAGGTATTAAAACCGGACCTAGACGTTGCGATCGCCTTCATAAATAAAGAACTCTGGCTGGCCCGTTGAAGTCGATCGCAGGGCCATCCTCTATCAACGCCGATCGTATGGAGGAAAGTGGCCATTCAGCTTCGATCTTTTCTGCTCCTTGAATGGCCACGGCTAGATCCGTTTACGTTTAAAAAACGCTACACATCATCTAAGTGTTTATGCGAGGTCATCGGAGGAGACCAGACTTTCCTTTTCACCTTCCCGATGGCCTTTTGATGCCTCGTCAGATGTGAACGGGCCTCGTTTTTGAGGCGTTTGTATAAGCCACGCAGCCCCATATGGGCTGCCTGCCACTTACTGCATGTGCGCCTGGACGCCTAGATTCTAAGACCTCACGATTAGGCGTCCGCTGAGGCAACTCCATCAGCCTCAGCTCCAACAGCCGAGCGAGTACGAGCCCTGACGAAGCCAAATGGACGGAAAGTACAGCGAACAGCCTGGAACCGAGTAGAGGAACCTATGCCGAAGAGGAGGAACAATTGCCCCAGGAACTTAGCGGAAAAGCTACAAGCCCGGCATAGCAGCCATCAGCCACGAAGAGCCAAGGTGAGCTCTTGCGGAAAACATTCTCGGAGGAATCAAAGGTATGCCAAGGTATGATAATCCATTGCTTTACAATTTGGAGCTGCAAGGAGAAAACCGTTCGAGGAAGAACCCAGCCGCCTCATCATTGACGAGCGCCCCAGCCGGAACGAGGAGACATGCTACCAAGGCAAGTCCGATCAATTCCGACATTGTATTAATTAATAATTTCTCATCAAATTTTGAGGAAGCCGGAGGATTATCCAACCTTGGAACAGAGAGGCCACGGGACCCAGCTCTAATCAAACAAGACGAGCCGTGCCGTGTAATCAAGCGGAAGGAGGAATCATTAGTTCCAAGTTCACGTACGGAGACCACTCCGAAGGATATTTGCATTGCCCACGCCAGCCGAGAGGAAAGTTCACGGAACGCAACAAGGAGGACCGAGCACGTCAGTGACCCGACCCGAGCCCGTTCGGAGATCGCAGGCTCCGCAAGTGCGCTCCGCGTTGAGATCTCGCGCTGCGAGCTGCGCTTTGCTGCGCTGCATCCGTTGAAGGAAGATTTCGACAGCGACGTACGGCCAGGCACTGAAGTTTCGGTACCCGGAATCAAAAGCGACCTACGAGAAGATAGGTCCAGGATTGACTATACGCCCTATCGCCCTACCTTGGAAATTGGATGGGCATCGAGACTAGGATGCTTGAGCTACCGACCTCGCACGTATGCACAAGTCCTGCAGTCGTTACGTCAAGAGATTTAATATTCATTGAATTTCCAATTTTGTATTTCGTTTCTTGTGTTAAGCACGATTAAACTTATTTCTTATCAACAATATCGCCTCCTCCCTTCTCTTTCACATCACCTTGCAATCGCCGTAAATTCTTTAAGAAAAAGTCGTGAAACAATTGCAGTGCTGCCAATTGCTCGAAACCGCCGCGTATAAAAGTTCTGTTATTTTTTGAACAACCTCGTATACCAAAGCCCCCTCCCCCCCCCTCCCCATGGGTGCGGCCATGCTATGCTAATAACTATGAATTACAAGGTAAAATCAGCGTTTTTTACTCCTGACAAATTTTAATTTAGCTATTAGATTTATGACAACTGACATTGAACCAACCTAATTTATAAAATCAGAACAACGAATGAATAGATTATTCGGAACCAGTTTACAACCAAGATCAACAACCAAATGACTGGACGAACGAAAGAAAAGGATGACGGTGCGTCCTATGGCTGGGCCGGGGTCATGTTTTCTCGAATATAAAGCGTTTTAATTTTTCATGTGGCCCCATCTATGGAACATCGTTGGAACTAAACAAATGGATTAAGAAGCCATCATTTTGAAGTCAGAAAAATGAAGTCTGATATATGAAAAATAAAAACACGAAAATTGGGTCAGTGTTGATACTTACTTTCATCTCCTATTTCCTCCCCTTAGGATTGAATTTGAGAAATACTGAAACGTGTTTCATTATTTTTAATGTAGGGTATTTCATACTCATATATACAGGGTGTTTTTGAAATTGAGTACAAATTTTTTGGGAGATGATAGAAGAGGTCCTTAGAAGTATTTTTTTTCATATGAACATGGGGTCCCCGCAGCTCCGTTTACTTACAATACTGCATTGAACAATCAAATGACACCGGGACGCAGTGTGCGTTGGTAGGCCTAGGTTATTTTATTTTTAACAATTAACACAAGCAATCTACTGTATGACTTTTACAGTAATATTTCGAAATGACCACCATTTGCTTCATAGCACAATTCGTAACGCCTTATGATGGATTGATGTACGCGTGGAAACAATTGATTTGCACGGTCGCTGATATCACCTGCTGCCGCGACAACACGAGCCGCCAATTCTTCTTCGGTATCAACGGGTTCGGAGTACATCATTGATTTTATGCTTCCCCATAAAAAAAATCCATCGGTGTGAGATCTGGCGATCTCGGTAGCCAAGCAACTGGTCCGCCACGACCAATCCAACGTCCAGGATATGTCTCATTTAGGTAATCTCTAACTGCTCTTGTGTAATGCGAAGGTGCGCCGTCCTGTTGAAACCACATCAAATGTCTGGTCATTAGCGCAACATCTTCAAGAAGACCAGGGAATCTCCTTGACGAAGTTTGTCCTAAGACATTTCAACAAACAAGCACGTGCACCTTGAAATTTCTTTGCAAACAATTACTTTAAAAGTTATTACAGTAGATTGCTTGTGTTAATTGTTAAAAATAAAATAATCTAGGCCTACCAACGCACACTGCGTCCCGGTGTCATTTGATTGTTCAATGCAGTATTGTAAGTAAACGGAGCTGCGGGAACCCCATGTTCATATGACAAAAAATACTTCTAAGGACCTCTTCTCTCATCTCCCAAAAAATCTGTACTCAATTCAAAAACACCCTGTATAGAGTATTCTATATTTCAATTAAATCGACTTTATAAAAGATGTTTACACATACAATCTTTCATCCGCTATATTACAACTTTAGGGGATGAGAAATGCTGAAAGACGTGTTTCATTATTTGTATTGTAGAATATTTATGCTAGATTTCAAGTAAATAGACTAAAAAAAAGTTCCCCCATATAAACTTTCACCTCCTAATTTACACAGTTAGGGCTGAATTTCTAAAAATCCTTTCTTATTGCATGCCTAGGTCATAAAAGGAACCAAGTGTTCAAATATCGTGTTCCTAACTTCAGTAGTTTCGTCTCTGCGTTGACTCAAAAGAAATCGACTTAAAATAAAATCTTGTAAACATTCCAAAGAGGAGCTTTAGCAGTGGAGCAGAAATATAATTAATTTTTGATTAATTAAAAAGAAATTAACCCCCCCCCCCCCCCAGTGCCCCTAAATGTTGTCCTCTCTGAATCCCACCCCCTTAATTCCGACCCTATTGCACCAATCAAAACCAAACTAAATAAGGAAGGTGGACATTCCCATAGTAAGCTATATTCAATCATCTACCTCAAAAAATGTAGAAATTATGAAGGGAACGGACTGACATTATAAAACCAATACGAAGGATGGTCCAACATATGCGGATACATATTGTCTTTAATTGACTCCATCCTCGATTAAAGCCCCTGTGCTATTCAAATATATGCCTACGGGATAAACAAGTGGTCCCATACACTTGCTGCAACATTTGGTATGTTTCTGTAGCAGTCTTACCCAGATGCACTCTTGAATTCATACTGAAATCACGATGCAATCTCACAACATCTGCCTACAATCAACCACACCATACGAATCAATGACTTTCAAAGGTCAACAAACTGCACACTGATTGTTCGTAAGATATCCCTCAGTTGTTCGCATTACAGAAAACTTGCTCAGTTATGCCAACTATCGAGAAAAAAATTTGTTTCGAATTCAAATTGCCGCTCTTTGTGTGTCTCGTGTTGTCTCCATTTTATTAGAATGTTAGTCTTCAGCAACAATGGACTTACATTGTTAAAATGAGGAAGACTTGATTGCAACAATGTCACTATATTGTTGTTGAACACTCAGTTGAGAACTCTCAGCTGAGAAAGTAGATAATGAACTGGCCCTAAGGCTTCAACTGTTGCAATATTCTCTGGCGTCCCAACTCGTTGTGCCTGACCCGGGCGAGGGGCGTCTGATCTTAAGCACCGAGAGAGAAGGCCTCTGCCACAGATTAATAATAAACACAGATATGCCAAGACATTGTTAAAAATGTTGCGCCTAAACCTAGCGGTACATGCGGTAAACTCAAATGCAAGCAAATGCCTATTCATTTGGTTTATCTGTGGTTTACCGTATACACCGCTAGGTTTTGGCGCAACACTTTTTAACAATGGCTTGGCACATCTGTGTTTGTCCTTAATCTGTGGCCTCTGCGATGAAAAATAACGCATTGTTACATCATCATAGTTAGGGCAAATTTATGGCTTATTATTGGTAGAAATACGAGTAACAATGCGCTATCTATGATGATGTAA
>JAHWFO010116703.1:0-24819 GCA_023313115.1 Rhysida immarginata
GCGAATCTAGATCGAATTCATAATTTCATTGAGGAACATTTTCATCAATTTAATATTTTAATTATGACTGAAACATGGCATAAAGAAGGTCAAGAAATTGAGATCCCCAATTTTATATCATTTTCTGTGTCTAGACCTCACCGAATAGGAGGGGGATCTCCATTTATATAAAAGAGACTAGTATACTAGCAAATCTGAATGTAACTAAGAAACTTATTTCTCATAACATAGAATATATAATACTTCAAAATCCACACTTTATTATTGGCGGTTTTTACCGTCCACCACAAGGAAGTAAATTAGCTTTTTTTGATGAGTTTGAAAATATCCTGGATGATATTACCATGTCTGATAAGTTTGTTTTTCTAGGAGGAGATTTTAATATTAATATTTTAAACAGAAATAATAATGATTTAATTACTTAATTTAAATTATAGTTTAATTACTTCGTTTAATTTAAATGTCAATAATGTTTTTCCAACTAGGTTGTCTAAATCTGGTGACACTTGTTTAGATCTTGGCTTATCTAATTATAGCTGTGTTCAAGCTTCTCCTATTTTTTATGATATCGCTGATCATCTTCCTATTGTATTTGACTATAGGACTGGAAATAATCTAAAAGTGTATTTAGACGGAAATAATCGTATTACGGTTCGAATTAACAGTAGTAAAATTCAGATGTTATCTACAAAATTTTGGAGATTGTTCCTTTTTAAATGAGTTTAATAATTCTGATGATGCTTATGAATGTTTCTATGAGATTTTCATGGTCCAATATGAAAAATTATTTGCTACTCTTGGATCTGAAAAGACTGAAAAGAAAACGAAACCCAAAGCTTTTACAAAACCCTGGTTTTCTGCAAAAATAAAACGAAAAATCTTAAAGAGGAAACAGAAATATTTAAGTTACCTCCAGCTTCGCACAGATAAAGCTTGGAATGATTTCCGCCAATATCGGAACAAAGTTAACTCTATAATAAAAAAGACGAAGGAGGATTTTTATTTGTGTAAATTGAATAATAAGTATATATGTGCCAAGGATAAATGGAAAACGATTAATCAGATTTTAAATAGAAACGAGCGAAAAGGAAATCAGATTATGAATATAAATTATAATAATAAAACGTTTGAAAAAGATCAGGTTGTTGATGCCTTTACCCTGTACTTACAAGATAATCAGGGTAAAAATCGAAATGAAATAAATAATTATAACTTAGATAATAAATGTGGCTCTACGTTTTTCTGCGAGTATTTTACTTGTCGCGAAATCTTGAATTGTATAAAGAAAACGAATGTAAATACGGCATATGGAATTGATAATATTTCTATGAAAGTAATCATTGAAATCGCTGATTTGATTTTGTCGCCTCTTTCAATTATTTATAATTTGTGTATAAACAGCGGAATCTTTCCCTCACGTTGGAAATTAGGAAAAATAGTATACATGGTGATAAGGCAAATCCAAAAAATTATAAACCTATCACTAAATTGCCTGTTTTCTCACGTCTCTTTAAAAAATTATTAAATGGTAGATTGTTGCTATTTCTGAGCAAAATGAAATTGATTAACAGCAACCAATTTGCTTATCAAAATGGCAAGGGAACGGTCGACTTATGCTTAAAAATTAAAGATTACGTCTCGGAAGCATTAGATAAATCTATGGCAACAATTTTAATATCTGACATTTAATAAATGAGTTCATGGACATCAATGTGAAAAAGGGGTCAACAGATTATTGATGCATGAAGAGTCGTATGACCGTGAGGAGCTCCAACATATTGCAGAGAAGAGACCTCTCATGAATGATGACCAACTTGCAGTGTTTCAAGAAATTGTCAAAGCTGTAGAAGATAATAATAGGTCTGTGCAATGCTTCTTCTTGGATGGACCTGGAGGGACAGGGAAGTCTTTTGTACTGGAGCAGATTCTTACAGCAGTTCGATTGAGAAACAAGATTGCACTTGCCGTTGCATCCAGTGGAATTGCAGCACTACTTCTGATAGGTGGACGAACGGTGCACTCACGGTTCAAGCTTCCTTTGAAACTTACAGAAAGTTTCACATGTGCCATCAAAAAGCAGTCCCATTTTGCATATTTGATTCAACATATAGAACTAATAGTATGGGACGAAGCACCAATGTCACACCGCTATGCCCTTGAAGCTATCGACAGAAGTCTGCAAGACATAATGGACAATGAACAACCATTTGGAGGCAAAGTGATGTTGCTAACAGGGGACTTTCGGCAAGTTCTTCCAGTTGTTCCTCGAGCATCTGATGGACAAATTGTTGGTTCGTGCTTGAAACGTTCAGCACTTTGGTGCCACTTCAAGCAACTCAAACTAACCATCAACATGCGTCTGCGTATGGCTGAAGAGCAACTGATGCCACAAGTGCAAAAAAGACACAAGAGTTTGCAAGTTTTCTGCTCGATATTGGTGAAGGACGACATTCAGTGAATGAATCTCTGGGTCCAAACTACTTCCGCCTTCCAAAGGAGTTTGTACTGACGCCTGCAGAGGATCAAACAAATCAACAAGCAGTCATTCAGCATGTATACGGTGACATGGAGCAGAGACTTTCAGTAGATGATTATTTCTGTGATCGAACTATTCTTGCTCCATTGAATGTAGATGTAAATGAGATCAACGATGAGGTCATGCGGAAGCTTCCGGGTGAACAATATGTCTATCGTTCCATTGATAGTGTCCATGAAAAAGAAGGACTAGATGAGACACTCTATCAACAAGAACTGCTCAATGGAATGAATCCGACAGGCATACCTCCGCATCTACTGACATTGTGTGTTTCTGCACCAATCATCCTAATTCGAAACATAAATGGAGAGCAGGGTTTGTGCAATGGAACTCACCTAAAAGTATGTCGGCTAACTAGAAGTTGTATTGACGCTAAGATTCTCACTGGAGCACGAAAGGGAGAACGCGTATTCATTCCCCGTATCACACTCATCAGTGAAGACGAGCACAGTTCCCAGTCCAAGTTGCATTTGCCATGACAATCAATAAAGCACAAGGGCAATCGGTCCATCTGTTATATACAGTCGGCAACAAAAGTACTTAGCCACCTTCCATTAATTTTCCTCAAATAAACATTAATTTTCCCTTTAACAATTCCGGTAAAAAGTTTTTCTGCGTGTGTATTGATTGATACGGGTATGATCATTTTGGTCACGTGAATTTTTACTTTTTACCGGAATTGTTAAAGGGAAAATTAATGTTTAATTCAGGAAAATTAATGGAAAGTGGCTAAGTACTTCTGTTGCCGGCTGTACATAAAGAAGAGTGTTTGTGGGTACGTTTGTTTGTTTGTATTTTATGCAAATCTACAGTTTTATTCCGATCTTGATGAAATTTTGCACATTTAATCTTCAAAGCAAGAGGAGGGTCACTGACTACCTCAGATTTCGAAAAAATAATAATTATCGATAGAAAATCGATAACTAATTCATGATGAGGTATTAACAGGGCATTCTAATAAGAGATATTTCATGACCAACAATGCAAGCCAAAGTTTGTGCAAGAATAGGCCTATCGTGTTATATCAACAATGGTAACAACACGCAATTCACCAACAATATATGTCTCATGACCACCACGCAAGGCAAAGTGATGTAAGTAGGTTCATTAAGAATGAAGATTTCATCCCACCTCTGAGAATTATAAAACAAAATTGAATTTGTAACAATACATAGAATTCCTGTTGTTCGGGCTTTTCTTAGAACTGCCAGTTATTAGAACATCTTTAAATCTTTAAAAATGAGCAGTAACTGGAGATAATGGAGAAAGAGCGGAAAGGTGACATATGAAGTAGTCCCTTCGCTCGGGCGACAGTTGATGACACCCGATAACAAAGCATAAATCAACTCGACTCTTTAAATCAACAAGCATACTGTATTATGCTCTATAATAATCGTTCGAAAGAAACATGTTGGTAACTATAATTTATTAAATATCTACCTCAGGCTATTATCATCTATAGGATAATATCTAGGCTACTTGTTATGTCATTATTATGTAAGAATATTCATATTTAACAGATTGAATATCTAAAGATACAAGAGCATTTTGCTTATAGTCTGATTATTAATACTGAATCAGTTATCTCATTCTAAGCAAGTTCACCCTCAAAGCTGCATTTTTGGATATTAACAAACACTAACAACCTCCTAGCTTGTTTAAAAATGAGTAGAAACAATACTCACTTTTAAACAACATTGTTATTAGAATCTATTATTGTAAAATCATTTAAAGTAATTGCTTCACTTAAAACTTAAGCAACTTTCACTATCTTTTAATAGCAAGCTGATAGTTTTAGAAGGGATTTAATGAAAAGTTTTAAATAATTTACAAATTCATGATCTCTTGCTGTTCTGGAATCTAATCTCTAATGTATTTTTTTGAATAATTTGGACAAAAATATATGCTTCTGTGAGCTATCAATTTTAAATTTAATTTTTGTTTTATATTTTAAACCTTTAAAAAGTTTCTTTAGAAGATCAAAGTTGAAGTATGTGATTTCAAGAAGATGCTTCCTTAATACTATTCTTGAAGCCTTCCAGATTGCTTAATTGGAGAAATAATATTTAAATATTAATTTAACAGAAGTTATTTTATATACTATTTTACCAAGTCCTTCCAGGCATTTCCATCGAGCTTTGAACTGCTTTTCCAACTCCATTCATCAGCAGTTGGGCGCCAGCTGAAATTAAAGGAAAAATTATAATTAACAATGAACACCGTTCTATGTAGATGAAGTAATCAACAGAAATAATATTGATATTTATGATGAATTTTTTGTAAAAAAAAAAAAAAAAAAAAAAATGCTATTTCTTTTTTCTCGCTCATGTTTCAAATTTCCTGCCAATTACTGCTAATGATGACAACATGGCGGGTGCCCGCTTGTTTGGTCAAACTACGCAGCTAGCAAGCGTAAACTCAAAAATCGAAAATACACTTTAAATATCGCAAATGTGTCTCGATTTTAGCACAATTTGCTGCTTTCATGCATTTTGTACCGAATTAATATGGGTATGGGTCATTTTTGTTGAAAGTCAAAATTCCATACTTTCTAAGTTTGCTCCTTCATCTTGTTGCGTTTTAATTATTAATCTCTGGCGCTCAAATGACACAGAAGATAGGGCAGCTTCAAAATTCTAAATTTACATAAACCACTATAAAATCAATTGGATATTATTGCTTTTAGAACCCTTTCATCATTTAAAATCGAGGCAATCCTAAATTTTCAATTCCAATGGAGTTTTCATCAATTGGTAAATTCACCACCCACAAGATGTGCTGCTAAGGTGGCTTAGCCCTAATCAAACATGACGGCCGAGAAAAATTTTAATTAAATTTTAAAAGCCCCCATCAAAATTAATAAATAACAATAAAATATGCACTCACCTTCAGAAAGGAGAGGAAATTTCCCTTGATTATGCACGGATGCATAATTAATTATTAATTGTAACGGGATTTGAACTCTTTTCACAGCTCAGCTTCGGGAAGGACACGAGCTATGCCTGCGAGTTCTCGGGCGCAACTGATTTTAGAATATCGGTAAAACAGGAAGTGACGTCACACTCATGGACATATTAATACTAATCAAATAGAATGGTTACTTTATAGCGTATAGATCAATACAAAGTTCATTTTACGGTGAAAAACAATGGACATTTTGTGTCAATGGACTTTATTGAGAGTGTTTGAATAGTGGTAATGAATTGTCAAGTGAATAATAACAAAATGAAATATGCGAAAAGTTTATTTTAAAAAAATTCAAGCAAATACCATTCAGTGTGCTGAAATTGGCTGCTCGAGGATATACAATAAGGTAAAGGCTAAGAAATTTCGGCGAAAATTAACAATCTTATTATTGAAACAGTTTTAATTTGCGTATAAGTATTTCTATTAATCAATTTTATAGTTATTTCTCGATAATAAAACTGGTTTTATAAACCGCTCTTGGTACTGCCTTATTAATGAAGCTCTAAGAACTATTTGTTTATTATTTATTATGATTATAAAGGAAGAAAGTCGCACATTAGCTTTTAAAAATGTGCCAGTTACTTTTTAAGCGAATTGAAAGTAAAGCGCATATGTCTCTATATTGTCTTAAGAGTGAGTAGCTTTGCTTGAAGAAAGATAAAGAAAATTTCTTTTTACGCACTAACCATGCATCTCTCCAGCATCTTCTTCTACGAGCACTATCAAAATCATTTCCTTTTATGTAGGTTTTCGATTGTTGCGAAAATCCTTTGTAACGAAGTATGGAAATGCATTGTTCAAACATAGGTGAAGGAGGGCGAAGACTACGAAAGTCTCGGGAAGTTCGGGATCGAAACGAGTTCACCCCTCTCGTTGCAAAGGGGGACGAAGAACCAAGATGGAAGGGCTCGTTACTCGCCTTCATTTTTGTCTTCTTCATATTTATTTAATCGAATATGCAAAATAAATAATTTTTGTTTATATCAGGTAACTTGTACACCAATTAATCTTAATATGCTCCACCATAAATATATTTTTAATTGTATTTTTTATTCTCTTCATAAACCATCTAATGCTTAACTGAGAATCCAGTTGAGAGAATGATTTCACGAAAAATAATTTAATATAATGTTACTATAAATTTGGTGACCCTAATTCTCAGTACGAAAGTCGGGATGAACGACCAGAGCCGTAGGTCTAGAAAATATTTTTTTTAATTGTCAGCTACACTATGTCATCAAAATTTCTAGACGCCAGTATTTTTAGTACCTTGGCAACTATAATTTGACAAAAATTTCCTTGTTGTTGAACCGTTCTTTGCTTATATAGGACTCTACTCTCCGAGAAAGATTTTCTACCAGATTTTGGTAGATAATTTCATCCTTCCCAAAGAGCATTGATGAGTTAAAATAATATGATGCAAGAATATCCAAAGAAATATATTTAATCCCAGTATTACGAAAATTTAAAATAATAAACTGAAAAATTTAATTAAAAAACAACATTTACAATGAATCAATGAACCCCCCCGGGGCGGCACCCCAAAAAAAAGCTTAACTGAAATTTCAGAAAATACATAAACCGGCATCGTATGAGAACAAGAAACGCAAGTTGTCATCATGTTTCTGTCATAACCTATCAATTATTGATAATTTTTGTTTAAAAAACAAGCAAATATTTACTAATGAGATGTAGAATATAGGGTAATAATAAAGGAAACATGATTATTTTAAGTCTACCTTCTTATTTCCAGTAATTGGCCTAGCTCTGTTAATTATAGGAATTTAACAGTCAATTTTTAGATCACCCATCTTGACATAAGCCATCTATGCTCTGTCCACAGTTTGTTTTTGTTAATCCTGAATCTTGTCACAAACACGATTAAACAGAAAGCCCTTACAAGAGAAAGTAATATTCTGTTTTCACTGATAAGATGCACTGCATTGGATGAAATTTGCAAGCAGGAGAACAATCATCACAATTCAAGAATTTTCCATGAACAATTTGTTGGGTAATACGTTTAGCCAAGATCTCATGATATTGCAAAGATGGAAAACACCTTCATTTTCTAATCTGTTCCTTGCATTCTACAGGATGTGGACCGATTTAATTTATCAGTTTAAGAAAATAAAAAAAGAAAAATGATCTATATGGACAACTTAAGTTTAAAAAAGCACAATTTAGTTAATGTTAAATACTTTACATATTTGTTAGAAAAATGCTTGATTTTACTGGAACATTAGAAGCTATATTTAAAATGTCAGATTTTTTGTAAAAATGTATAATAAAAATGTTGTCAATTAATGCTTGTAAACTTCTGGAACACTAATTCTCAACTTTTGGTAAATAATGCATTAGTTAGGGAAAAAGTTAATAACTTAATAGCTTTTAAAGTTATAATAATTGTTTAGAGATTGGCACACTCTGCATTAAATTTACAATTTAATGGTATAACTAGAAAGGTTTAAAAATGTAATTTGATTTAAGTACACAATATTGTTTCACTGTAATGTCTTAAACTGTCAAATTATTGATACATCTACTTTACGACGAGTTAGTGATAAAAAAACCCAATTACACAATTTTAAACTATTGCCGGAAAGTTGAAAAGTTATTATTGGGTTGAAAGGCTCCCGTGGTTTTCGACCCCTGAAGGCGGGGGGGGGGGGGGGGGGGAAGCCGATTACCCCCCCCCCCTCCATCCCTGACTATGCCCCTGTCTTATGTAATCAAAAAATTGGAAAATAAGAAGGCTGAATTGAAACGATCGTAACAAAGCTTCATATGAAAGTATGCTTCGATTGATATGTAAATAATCAAATTTTCATCTAAAATGTGTTGGCTTTTAGAGGTAGAGGCAAGGTCAGTGAAAACGTGGAGATGTGACAACAAACTTGAGCTTATTTAGACACCTGTGAAGGGTGCTGCAGTCCATGGTCCGCCCAGTCCATGCATAAGTCGATGGAGGCGAAAGACATTTCTAACATTTATTCTACGGAGGGTTGATTCAGATAAAATGAGACGACTTTAAACGCCGCGTATGACCTTCACGGAATGTGATTTGCATGATTCGTCCACTATTCATGGGGATTAGCTTTGTATACACTTGTTGCTGTTTTTTGGGACATTTCGTGCTGAATCATAGCTTCCAAAATCACAGCTTTTTGGGAAGGATATATGCTTGGCCTTTCCGACGCTAACTTCAGTCTTTAGTGCATTGTGGAATTATGCAAACGAAATGGTATTGTGGTATCCAAAGCTACTGTGGGTCGAATAATCAAAAAGAACAAATTGCGACCATCTAATGAACTTGAACGAGCAGAGAAGCAGACCAGAAACAAACCCCAGCCAACACGCCCAGCTCAGGTGGTGCGAGAAATCCGGTCTGAAGTGCTGAAAGAAAATCCCCTCCACACAGAGAAGTCTAGCCCAAAGTTAAGGTATTTCACAGGCAACAGTCTCCAGAATAATTCATGACAATCTTGGGCTGGAGCGACGTCATAAAGCGCGCGGTCACAGACTGTCGGCCAGGCACGTGCAGGAACGATTCACCAACGCCAGAAAACTGTATGAAAACCATCTTGCAGGTGACCGATGGAAGTGGGTTGTCTCCTTGGATGAAGCTTGGGTTTAACTCGATGACACCAACAAACCCAGGGCAATTTACTATCGCGAAAGAGGGGGCAAGGCCAGGTCCGATTTTGTCCGAAGGTGCAAAGAAAAGTTTTCAAAGGGCTTCATGGTGGTTGCCGGATATTGCTCACGTGGACTGCTCACGATTCGTCGAGTTCCTGGAAACTGTAAAATTAGTGCAGCTTACTTCCAGAGTAATGTAATGGACGACATATATCGGCAGGATATCCCACGTCTGTACCCTGGTGAGCAATCAAAAGTTTGGATCCACATGGACAAGTCATCAAGACACACTGCCAAGTCATCTGTGGTTTACTACAGGAAGATGAACAGGAGACGGGCTATGGGAAGTCGTCGGGCAATCTCCTGAAACGACGGCTCGGAAGTCGCCGACCAAGAACCGTTGATGGGCTATGGAAAGTGTGTCAGCAGGTGTGGAACAAACTTCCCATGGAGTCCCTCAAACTCAGCCTACTTCAGTGGAAATTACGGTGCCGGGCGTTAGTCCAACAACGTGGTTCTCACATCGAACATAACCGATGGTAGCGCCATGATATTACACCATCGTAACAGAACTGCAAAGTCGTCTCATTTTATCTGAATCAACCCTCCGTAATTTGTGAGGTTTTAACGTTGTGTTTTGTAGAAGCTAACATACATCAATAGGTACTTTTCATTTCCATTGTTTCCACTGTAATCTGACTTTGTAATGGAATAACCAACCACTTCTGGTCATATGTTTATATGTTCTTCTTTATTAAATAGAATAAATACCTTAAGACTGTAAATCAGGTTAGGAAGACTTACAATAGGAGACACAAAGCAAACCTATCTACAGGAGTACCCACACCCTTAAAAGGTTGCTTGGCTCTTACAAAGACATAAACCCACAGGATTCCAGTTCGGGTGTTTACGAGCTGAAATGCGGTTCGTGCCCTTGCGTTTATGCCGTCCAATCACGTCGCAGAATCTCTACTCGGATAAAAGAGCACATCAAAGCATCAAAAACCACAAACCAGAATGTTCAGGATTTGCGTAGCACATCATAAAGATTTGCTATGTTGGGAATTCTAATAACTACAGGATTTTACATCACATAAGTAATTATAAGTTTTTAAATTTCCTGGAATCACTAGAGAAAGCCAGAAAACCGACTGATGAACTCCTTAACGCGGATCGAGGCCCCATGGATCTCTTTGATTGCACGAGTGATTTTCATTGTGAATTTTTCCCATTGGTTGATCCTCTTGCCTTTTTAGTTGTTGTTTAGTCTGTATTAATTTCTGTTATAGCTGTTGCATATAAATACTTGTTGTACTTGTATTATCATTTGATTATATAGAAAGAAGACCGCGTAGCGACCGAAATGTCTATTAAATCCTTTGTGGAGAAGCGGTTTGTTTTCTTTTTCCTATTGATATGTACTTCTTTAATTGATATGGGAACCAGTCCCAGGACTTTGCCCCCTTATTTTGTATTCATTCTGTTTAACAGATATCATCTTTATGTAATTGAATCGCGCATAAGTTTACGTGATACTTGGTAGCCCAAAACCGACCTACCAAGATGAAAAAGGGCAATCTTTTGAAAATTGTGTATTATATTCTTGACATCAGGGCATTTTGTTTAAAGTGTTTTTTGTATCATTTCGCAAGATTGAAAGAATGCTGCCTACACCACCGAGCAACGGGCGGATAAGGTTAAGGACAAAATAGACTTGTAGACCGTATCACGTTAAGGACAATGTCACACATAACGAATTCTAAGACCTCGGGCGAACAGTGAACATATATTGAACGTGAAATTTTGTCCATTCCAAGAGACGTTCTCATGAAAGTAGCAGCTAATTTTGCAATCCGATTCGCAAAACATTGAGATTGATGGTAAAAACTAGTGATGTCAAGATCCGGATAATTCAAGATCCGGATATCCGGATCTTTTTTTCGGACCTAGGTCCGAGATCCGAGATCCGGATCTTGGTCAGAAATCCGAGATCCGGATCTTGGATCCGAGATCTGAGATCCGGATCTTGGGTCCGAGATCTGAGATCCGGATCTTGGATCCGAGATCCGAAATTCGGATCCTATATCAGGAAATTGTGTATATGCAAACTTTTTCTGAAAGCAGTTTATAAATGCTTTTATTAAGTGATAGCCTAGTCCTCTTAAGTCCTAATTAGTCTTAATACGCATCCAGCGAAAGGATCCGAAATCCGGATCCGATATCCGAGATCCGAAATCCGGATCCGATATCCGAGATCCGAAATCCGGATCCGAGATCCGAGATCCGAAATCCGGATCCGGATATTTCTAGATCCGAATCCGGATATTTTCAGATCCGGATCAGAGATCCGGATCCAACGGACATCACTAGTAAAAACATCGAACATGTTGTTTTATAAATGCCACTTCATATGCATTGATTATAATCATCCTAGTTTTAACTGTCCTTTCTTGTTTGTCCCTGTACAACACAACTACCATCTTGGTCGGCAGATTTTCAGCCATCCGGTACGTGAGCGGGAAGCAAGTTCTTAAAATTATTGAGTTGCTTCACATGTAAGCTATTCTTAGTCTCTCTTAAATTATTCCACATGGTAACATCCTTGGTACGTTATCGTTTTATAAACCATTTTCCATTTGTAATTTGCATATCTTAATTGCGATTCCAGCAACTTCAATATCCATTCGAAGGTTAATTTCTGAGATATTGATAGGGCGTTTTGGCTGAATTTACAGTTACGTTACACTAAGAAAGAACAATACGTTCAGTACTTGACTGACCTTGATACTAAAATATAATTAATTGTATTACACACCCCCATAAAAAGAAATCACGCGGTGGATTGGTTGAGCAAACAATAACCGCGGAGCCCCGACCTCACACCTTGTGATTTCTTTTTATGGGGGAGTGTAAAGGACAAGGGCTTCACCCTACCCCTTCCCCGTGACCTAGACGAGCTGAAAGAACGCATTACGGTAGTGATACGTGGGATTGATGGAGACATGTTAATGCGGGTTTGGGACGAATTCGACTACCGCATTGATGTATGCCGTGTCACGATTGAACATCTTTAACTGTGTCACAATAAACTATAAGACTTTTTCTTTAAGAATCCGTATGTGCTGTATCTATATTCTGAATAGCTTTGATGTAATAATTTATTTTAAAGTGTGAAGTTCTTTTGTAATCACCCTGTATATTAAGTGAAATTTGAAATAAAAAATTGTACCTGTGTATCGTGTTCACGTTTTATCAACAGGTGGCGATAGAGATGTTTCAATTTTCATAACTCAACTTCCGTATCTTTCATATATTTCTAGTGATTTCATCTCTCTTTGATAGGTTGTTTTACTCCATGGGTTGATATGTATAAATTTAAAACTAACCCGCCTTTGATCAAGAACAACGAGTAAAGCCATTTACGTTGATTATTGGCAATAGAGAAAGTGAAGCAAGCTTTCCGAAAGTGATCGTCCAGGATTAGTAATGGCGGGAAATTAAATATTTAAGGTAAGCGCTATACGTACTTAATTGTGTCATTAACATAAACTGGTCAGTGTCATTAAAAACTATGAAGCATTACGATATGATATTTTAATTATCACCACTCTCATTGAACTCATTGGCACTGTTGCTTATCGTATTGGCTTGTTTCTAATGTGAACAGAAATTCATAATGTGAACAGAAAAGAGATTTTTATTAGTTATAGCTTGAAACATTTGAACGATTCCCTTTTTTAGCTGAAGAGTATTATTTGTCTGTTGTTTTTTCTTCTGAGTATACTTCTTTCGATTCCTGTGGATTTAATATTAAGGAATGTATATAATTGTAATTTTAATTATAGTTTATAATAGTACTAATATCCCTTACCTTAATTTTGCTCTTTACTTTCAGGGGCTACTAAAACAGAGGAGTTGAACTGATGTCTTCATACATAATCAAACATACAATGAAGAGAGATGACAGTGGTGATTAAGTTTGTGAAAGTGGGAGTGACTGCCATGATATCAAATATTGAGTTTTTGTTTTGGTATACTTAACATTTCTGCTGTATTATGCAATCTCCATTTCTCAGATTTAAGTATAAAATATTCAGTTACAAAACAGTTGGGATTTGTTTTTTTTTTAAATTAGGTCTTTGATTTGGATATCCTAAAAATGATTGTATATATATGTTTTATAGGACATTGAAATTGGCGTTTTAAGATTTATTTTAGAGCTATAGATTGAGAATTGGTCATTTGTGTAAGTATAAGTTTTGGATTACGGTATATTTGATGGAGGTGTTACACGGTTAGAGTAAATTAAAAAATAAGATAGTAAGTATGACCGTAGTGAATAATTTATTTCAATTGTTATTTTCTAATAAAGTACATGACAAGTTTTATTTATACGACAGAGATTACTTGTATAAGATAAAGCAAGAGATAAATTTCCGAAGTACAGTAAACTCCCGATTACACAGGTCAATGATGAAAAGATTTTTTTGAATGAATTTGCCTTATTCTTAGTTCAGGTTTTTAGCGCGCTGAATGCGAATCTGCCTTTAGATTTTTTCTATCACGTCCGTTCCCAAGTTATGCACATGGAGACCGCAATTTTAAAGTAATGGGTGAAAAGCGTATTAAAATATCCATATTTTTGGGCCACAGGTAAATTTATCAGGCCCCAAACTCTGAATAATTTTAAATGTTTCATTAAAAAACAAGAAATCTGTGGGTGATAGAAAAAACTGAGGTCCGATTTTAAGAATCAGCTTAACAAAAAAAGCATAAGAATCAGCTCTTAACGTTAAAAAAATTTTAAAAAGTTATATTTTGTTGGCCTTTGTTATCCGCGGGCGTCCCGAAAAAAAAACTCAATAATATTACTGTATTACTATTTTTCGTATATTGTTTTATATTCTTTACTACATAAAATACAATAATGTTTACTGTACTGTACATATTTTTACTGTTTCTGTTATGTTTCATGTATAACGCAATCAAGTGTTTACGCTAGAACAATTTTTATCTTATTTGCCCCTCATTTTTAGCCTTTTTGTGGGTTATCCGCGATTTTCACTATCCGCGGGAGTTTATTGTAATTATAATAAATTTAAAGTGAAAGTAATGGTATTTTTAAGTTCCTGTACAGTGTCTTCTGTCTCTGAAAGTACATGGCTGGAAGGTAAGTTTGTAGAACTCCCTCTGGAGTGGACAGAGGAGTGTTCAGTTTTACTTCATCGCCTGTCTAAGATTCATTTATGTTGGATTAGCTATAAGTACATACGAGCGATTTCATAGTATCACTCAATCGCTTGCGCTACGTTGCGATTATTTGTGATGGCCATGTGAGTGTAACATGTGAAAACTTGCAGAGATATGCAGAATGGCAAACTAAGTATTTGGTGAAAACGCTTTAGATAAGAAATATATAACTGGTTGAAACCATTTTTTAAAACTAACGAACATTAAGTTGATAATGATAGTCAGTCCACAATCAACTGTAAATACACTAGATAAAAAGCGATAAGATTTGACACAAGAGAGGAGAACGTAAGTTGTATAAATATATTAACCAAAGAAGATTTACAAGAGGACTATTTTGAAATTGACGGTAGTGAATAAGATCCAAGCATGCTCTCATTTTATATGTTGATGAACTTCGGAAACTTTTGATAGCATCTCTTGGAATTGCCCAACCGAGACTCCTGATCTGAATCTATGGTGCTTTGGTAAGAAGTGAATAATCGAGTGAGTATTTGTGCGTGAATGCCGTCAAAGCAAGAAAAGCATCTGACCCCCCCCCCCAAAAAAAAGGCTATGTTACGCGTCAATAAAAGAAAGGCAAATCACTGGGTTTAGGTATAGTTTGTCTACTTAGAATCTAGTAGTAACTTCTCTACGTGTCGATCAGATCCCATAAACTTACCCATTATCCGCATGTAGTAAGATGGAGGAATTTCCTGTCACGTGATATTTATTAATATTAACTGGAGAGTATGCAACGAAAACTTATAGCCATCTTAAAATCAAAGATTTCAGTTTAAGAGCTTACACCAAGAAGTGTAAATGCAGGTATCCGGATGTTGATTTTAAGCAATGTATTATGAAAAAAGGATTTATGTGTCTTCCCTTAGGAAGATCTATTAAGTTGTAATGTTATCATTGTAATAATGCCACTGTTAAATGACCAACACTTAATGCATTTAATAAGTAAAAACAAATTTAAATAGCGGCTTCTTTGGTTTCTAATCTTGGGTTCAATACTGTCTTTACGTTATTTTTTAAAATCCTTCTGTAAGTTCTACTTCACCTTCCATTTACACTACCCTATCAAAAGTCATGGGACAACCCTGATTTGCATGAAAATGGGACATTCCTTTGCAATTTCACTGTTGGCATTCTTCCCAGCACTACATAAGATGATGCTTGCGTGAATGCTGTAAGAATGTCTCAAATAAAAAAGAGCTTTCAGACTTCCAAAGAGGTACAATTGTTGGGAAGAATGGAGCCACGACATTGGAGTCTGGATCAATGGCAAATGGTTGAATGGAGTGATGAGTCCCGCTACACCATCTGGCAATCGGATGGACGGGTTTGGGTATGGCGAACGCCCGGCGAACGTTTTCTGCCAAACTGTGATGTGCCCACAGTGAAGTCGGCGGAGGGTCGGTGATGGTGTGGGGGTGCTTTTCATGGTATGGGTTGAATCAATTGTTTCTGTGGACAGACATCTAAACGCAGAGCGTTACCAAGACATTCTGGACAAGGCAGCACTCCCATCTCTCTGGCAGCGCTTTGGCAATAAAGCAAAGGCTGTAAGCGCATGGTTTGATGAAAAGGGGGTTCGAGAACTTGACTGGCCTGCCCAGAGCCCCGATCTGAACCTCATCGAATATCTGTGGGACATGTTGGAACGTCGATTGCGCGCTTGCGCGGAACGCTCGAAATCCGTGACCGAACTGTCCAAGACACGTATGGCAGAATGGCGAAAATTACCTGTCAAAACATATCAATTGTGGACAGCCCAGAGAGGAGAAGCTGTGATAGCAGCAAAAGGTGGACCAACAAGATACTAAAATATGTATATTTTTGAGTGTTTCTATTAAAGTGATGGTGTCCCGTGACGTTTGATAGGGTAGTGAATTTATTTATTTATTTAAGAACTGGGATCCAATACGGCGGGGGGGGGGGGGTGAAGATTGTCTATCACTGATGGTCGCCCATCCAGTGACTAGTCGTGCCTGATGTTGGTTAACTTCACAGAAGTTGTGTTTTTTTAGTGAAAGCCCACCACGCCATGGCCTCCCCCAGATTGGGACTTCCTTAAATTTATCACTTCCTTATCTTAATTATAATTAAAATATTATTGAAAGGAATTTGAGACGAAGTTTACTTACACTCCTCGTATCTGAATTTCCAAAACCAATGAAGACATTTGCATCCTTAAGTTCAAATCTATACTCTGTTCAACGAAAGTTAGACTGGGCATGTCCAATTAAATTTCCAATTTCAATTGTTAGACATTATTAATTTTAAAATAAAGTCTAAGAACTGAAATCGGAAGTTTAACTGAACACGCCCAGTCAAACTTTCGTTGGACAGAATATAAGTAGTGGAAGGCGATGAACCCATTCATTGTTGATTGTGTACAGTATTAATTGATGTAGCCAATGTATAGTGACGACTTTAAAATGCGATAACTCGTTTCAAACAACACTTTATCAATCGAAGTAACATCCAGCAAAGTCAACACAATTTTGCCAACAAGACAGAAGCATATTTATTCCGGTGGCGTAGAATTCCGGGCAAAGGGATGTGCAACGCCCTATTGATTTCCATGAAATCGTGGCTAGAGCGCAAACGTACATGTGTCCGGATATTTGTGATCATATAGTGTACGTTTATTTAGTGATTAAAAAAACCTTGGATTATTCGTTTTCTTCCTTCATTAACAAATCCATATGAGAAGAAAGCTTTAAGGGTGATTCAAATGAAATCTAACCACATATCGGAAGATTTCGCATGACAGGTGGCACTGGATTCGCGTTATCAGCGTAGATATGATGATGGCGTGCTAGATTTCTTTTCAAAGAGTCATTTTTCCAACTTCGTCGGCAAATGTACCATCGCGTCTCTTCTGTCTTTCCGGATCAGACTTAGCAACCGCTGAGGAAATATCGAAAGGTTGTGCTTCCCTTGCAATCAATCATGAACTTAGACATTACTCATGCGACGGATTTCTACACATATGACATTTTTCTGCGGTTAAAAGCAGATTAGCGCTAGTTGGTTAACGTTGTTTTATTCAATCATGATGTTTGGACGATTTACTAGAACATCTACAACTAAAGCAGGTTGCTGCTCTCGTCACTGATCGAATGTCTCCCATAGCGGTAATATCTGCATCTCGTGTCGAAGATGCAGTTATAAAACTTTTTTGGATTTTACTTTGTTCTTTGGTTCGTTTTCATTTCAGTCACTTATAAATAAAGAATTTTTAATAGACATTTATCGGTTCGGCTTCACGGCATTATATGAGAGTTAGAACGGCAAAACAGCGATGGAAGAACTTCAACTTTGGTGCCAGTGCAGTCCAATAGACTTATTTATATTTACTTGGTTGGGCATCACCAAGGAGTAAAGATGTATTAAAAACATGACCTTCATTTTTACCATTTACTAAATTCAGTTATATTATAAACTTGAACGAAATATTGAACATGAATGAATTTTACTTATCAAACTCCTCCTTATTAGGAGCTTTAGCATAAAAGCTACTTATAAGAATGCGCCCTTAGTCTGTACGTTTATTCGGCCGTCCGCCGTTTGCACGATAACTTGAAAACGAATTAACTTTTTCAAATTCTGTTTTCAGAAATATGACCATCAAAATCTTAGCTCGGCCGTATCAACTTTTCAGAATTTTTCGTAGACCCCTTCAAGCCGAATTCACGTGTTAAAACAGTGAGTGTAAAGAATACCAAGCTAATGGCATGTCATAAAACAATCGATTTATCAAGAAGGAATACATTGTTACTTTCCGTGCACCTTTTAAGCATTACTGACATCGGCGTGCGCACGTGAAATCGCTTTGTCGACGTACGATTACTCAAGTGCTCATAATCTATATCAATGACGTATATTAAAGATAGACTCCGAATCATATTGTTAACAGCGGCAAAAAGTGAAGCAAATTGAGCCATGATAGTTCTGGGCAGGAGTGAGCCGTGGAGTAATTAGCTGTCTGGCTGCTTTCTTTTTGAAGATTTTGGGCCTGAGGAATAATTAATTCAAAACCATTCCTCAAAGTTAAACTGCGTACAACTGTACAAACAAACAAGAAAAAGGACCAGGAATCATTTTTCACAAAAATAAATTAAAAGTACGTAACTAAAATGAAAATACGTAACTGAAAGACAATCGAAACGAAATTGAAATTGAAACCATAATCGAAAAATTGTTTATAAAATATAATAAAATGCTTCAAATACAAAGTAAACGAAAAGATACTTTGTAAGAATTATTAATCAGCTACTCTCATGTTTAGCCAAGTGTTTTGCATCATCTTCACTCACTTTCGGCCATGACAGTTCTGGGCATGGAGCTTCCCAATTTGCTTCAAGTTACAACAATAGGATTCGGAGTCTATCTTTAATATACGTCATTGATCTATATTATTCAATAGCGAAAGAATGGAGCTACTTATTGGTTTTATAATGTCTTAACTGTGTACCCCTTCACAATTTCTACATTTTTTGAGGTAGAAGGTTGAAATTCGGAATGTAGCTTCCTATGGGCATGTCCATCTGCACTATTTAGTTTGGTATTGATCGGTACACTGGGGTCGGAATTACGGGGGTGGGATTCAGAGAGGACAACATATCTATGTGCTATTTAGGTACGTAAAGGCGTGAAAATCGGTATCCAGATTCCTTTAGGCAAGATCTACAATACTATGAAGTTTAGGCCCAGGTGTTCCATTGGGATCGGATTTGTGGGGGTGGTAGTCACATGGTCTTTAGAACTATGCCAACATATGGCTTGTGATATATCATACGTTCGGAAATGATAAGAAAGGAAAGAAAATACGAGTTTTTTTTACATTTTCTACATATTAAGTTCGAGAAAATTAACTTTTGATTAAAAAATTTGTGGAGAGGTAAAAAGTGCAGATAAAGGGGTAAAAATAGATGACTTCAGGATCTGATATTTGCCTTACCTTACTCGGGGGGAGGGGAGGGAGATTAATTTTTTTAATAAATGTATAAATGTATTTCTCCTTCAGTGCTAAAGCTCCTCCTTGGAATGTTCACAAGATTTTATTTAAAATTTATGAATGGGACTTTGTATTGATCTACTCTTTTTTAAAAGATTTATGTACGCTCCTTTTTTATATAATCCTTTCTGTCATCCCTCTTACCTGTAATGCGATCGTAGCTCAAGTGAGAGGTTTTCTCGTTTTCATGATACGACTCGGAGACATCGCTTTCTTCCATCGCTCGGTTAACCAGGATACAAAAATTTGAGGGAATGATTGAAAAAAATTCATTAATAAAGTGAAAAAAACAGTTTTTTAATGTTACAAATCAAAAGTTTACATATTTTATTGAAAGAGTTTTATATTTAAATGCAAATTTTATTATTAATATCAGTTGTCAATACTTGTATTTTAAGTGGTTACTAATTTGATTACCCTCCATTGTATTCTTTATAAACGGAATGCTCTTCACTTCTGCAATCATTCTTTGCGATGGTATCGGACTGTTTTAAAAAAACATCAATCTGCACTAACATCTCTTCTCAAAAATTACTCTCTCCATCTGCCGAAAGCGCCCTGAATTTCCACCAATGCGGCTTGCTTCGTGATTAAGCTAAGGAAACCTAACCTTAACGTACAAAATAATCACTAGATTTAATCTTACATGGTTGAGATACAGTATTTGTTCGATATATCCGTCCATCGATGTTGCCACTGACTGTGACGAGAGTGCGAATCGCCAGATCCATGGACATCCACTTTGATGGTGAATTTCTCGTCCAATGGAAACAGAGATTGAGGAAGGTGACGTGGAAGATTACAAAAATAATCGACCCAAGAGAATTGTCTCACAAGATTATATTTTAAAATTCTCTGAATTCCTTTTACTCCCTCGGACTCTTTCAGGTCGTCCCAGTGAAATTCACTTTTATTGTTATCGTTAAAATAAATGAGTAGCTCGTCCAACAAAGGAGCTTTCTCTGTTTGTTGGTCTTCCTCCATACCCTTCATGACCGAGTTAATGAGACAGTCAAAAAACATTATGTTAAGAGGAACAAAAATGAGTTCGAATATTCTCAAACGAAGACAGGAAAACAATCGAGTGAACTGGATATCAGATGCAGATGGAATTCTATTAATTTCGTTAAAATTCAAAATTAAAACTCGCAATTGCACCAGATATAAAATATTCTGATGAAGTTGTAACGTGTCGTCTATCAGTAAAGTCATTTCTTCTAAATTTTGCAAGTTTTTATGAGCTAAAGAACCGAAACAGTCCATTTTGCATTGCAACCATTTAATCCCTTGGAGTTTTTGGATAAATTGTGAATTTTTTGATTGATCTCTCGAACCTGTGATAAGTCCTTCCTCGACTGAGAGTTTTAGGCTTTCACTCCCGTTCAGAGTGATGGGACCAGCGAAACACAATGACTTCAATTGAATGTTTTCTCGCATAAAGAAAACACTGAAATCGATAAAAAGCGAAAAATTAGAGTCTAAATTATAAATTGAGATGTTAGGGACTGAATTAGGTTTAATGGCCGAGTACAACAGTTCTTGCAAATCGCTTTCGAACTGCTTATATTTATCATTTCTTTCTGATTTTTCTATATATATCCAAATTCCGCCTTTGATCTTATTGTTTTTCAGGAGATCAACCAAAAGTCGAAGACAGAAGAGATCATCTTTCTCTGTAATATTTAAAATAATTCTATGGATAGCTTTCTTTCTCCATTGTCCTTTGGTCAATTCATCGTGAAGATTGGTTAAAAGATAAGAATTGAAACCTTCGCCTCCTTTAAAATCAAAATTAATTTTTTCTGTATTAATGGAATCGATACAACGAACGATTTTAGACCAGCATTTGCTTTTAAAAGATTTTTCAAAACGAAGAGAAAGTGTTTTGCATTTTAATAAATTTTTCAAACTAACAAGATGCACATCAGAAAAGTAGCTGTCGAAACACAGCCTTATATGTTTAAATTCAACATGTTGCAGTATGGAGAACCTGTATGAAGGTTTCCATTGAAGGAACTGAATGAGTTTCGATTGGAGTGCAGAGTTCAGAAGGTACGAGTGAATGTCAGATGAATAGAAGTCTCGCCCGATATCATTGAAATCACCACCGAAAGAATAGTTAGCAGGAATAAAAGAAGGCAATAAAGATGTAAAAGAAACGAGAAAGGAGAAAATGTCTCTAATTTCTAGGAGAGTGTTTGTGAAACATAAATTCTCCAAATTGAACCAAGAAGACAGAGGAAGGAGAGCCTCGAATAGAAGCGAGGATTTGTCTTTCAGAAATCCACCAATGAAGGGAAAGACGAGGGAGTCCCCAGTCGATAGTAGCCTTTCTCTTAATATCCTCTCGATTTCCATTTTGAAAGCATCTTCACCTGATTCTTGAAGCAATTTGAAAATGGAAAAGGCAGCCAAGAATTCTACGAAGCTTTTGTGGATTGGTTCGTAGTAATTCTCGGCGCTATGTTTCTCCAGTTTGATTGACTTAATTAGAAACCCTAATTTAAATATAATTTCATCATGACATGTTCTTAAAACTTTGTTCTCATTAAAAATTAAAGATTTTTTGGTTAAATTTTCAATTCCTTCTTTTCCGAAACTGATTAACGGCTCAAGCCAAGTGTAGCTTTTGTGTATCTCAAAAAGATCAATTTCTTCGTTGTTTTCTATTAACCGTTCTCTAACCAAACTTCGTTTTATGATGAAATTAAAAAACTTCGTATACATGGTTGTTTTTGATTTAATATTTTCCAATTGTTCTTCTTCGATCATTGTTGCCAACAGAAGAAGAAACAACGGACATTTGCACATTTCGTGCATTTCTTTCTGGTTAATGGACTTAATTTTATCCTCCGACTGTAAACATTCCTTACCTAAATATTTCTTTAAAAATCCTCCGATCTCCTCCTCTTTTATTCCTTTAATTACTATCCTCTTATTAAAATATTGAAATTTTTTTGTTTCTTTGTCAATCGATTGGTAAGCTTCCTCAACTGCCGCCCCTTTCTCCCTTTTCGCGTAAAACATTCCATTCCTTGAAGTCACGATAACGAACATGGACGGAAATTTCTCCTTTTTAAGTAAAGGAAGCAATTTCGTTTTCCCATCTTCACTCAATTCGTCATATCCATCTAAAATTAATAAAATTTCTTTTTGATGTTTGTCTATGCATTCGAGAATATCTACAGTTGTATAATCCCCCCTTGTAGTTCCCCTGATTAGGACATCCTCAACGGATTCATTCTCTTGAATATCTCTTAAGAACACTAGGAATACCATTTTAAATCTGCTCGCCATGTAGTGTCTGCGGTGTCCGTAGTCGTTAAGTAGCTTCCAACAGAACGTCGTTTTACCCATTCCAGGAGCACCCTCTACCAGAATTCTAGTAGGCTGTTCTTTTTCAATGGTGTCGAAGACGTGTTCCAGCTGGATGCTCTCGCCTTCTCTGTTCTCGTATACTTCTTTGGCTCTATACATCTCCAGGTTGATGTACATCTCTTCCAATGGAAGACTTCTTTTCAGCCACGGCGCTTGTAATGGAAGTTGGATGTCTCTGTACTTTTCCTTCTGAAGATGCATTATTTGTCCAAGAATATCTACGAAATTACCAGTTACAGTAAGAATTAGTATTTTATAATTTTGAATAATTCTAAATCGCAAATATCATAAAGAAATAAAGTTTGACATTAAATAGATTAGATGTTACGATTGACTAATAAAAAATTATAGAAATTGTTACAACAGAAAAGACTTTCCTAAAATTTATTGATATAACTCACTTTTTAAATCATTGTCTAAATCCTTATTATCTTCATTCTCTGTACCATCTATATTGCTTGAGGAATTTGAATTCTCTGCATCATCTTCAATAGAAGAAAGGGAATTTTTTTATTAAATATTTATTGTCTTGATAATAAAAATCTCATTGAATGTTTTTCATTATGTAAATCAAGAAATTCCTTGTTCTTGGTTCCATCAATCGAACTGCTATTTATCCTAATAGAGCTCCATTTACCTTTCAATTTGGAGAGTGAAATTTTGCATTCTTCCTTTTCTGAGTGGCATGAATCTTCTTCTGGTTTCTTGAACTCTTCTGCTGCAATCAAACGCATTTCACCATCTTAAAAAAAGCACGCAGTTTTTTTAAATTACTGAATGATTTTTGCACTTATTTGTGAGGGAAAGGGGGATCGGTCCAAAAAAATAGGTAAATAAAAATATATCAGTTCTTTTGCAACACCTAATTATAAAACGAACTGTTGGAATCAATTATAATATCGTATTAAATAATAGACAAAATTCTGAGAAAAAATGTGCTTGGAGTGGATGTTAGATGTTCCTGCACGCTTCCTTCTGAAGTTGCATTATATCTTCTAGAATTGCTATCAAATTACCTGTCACAATAGAACTGATATTTAATTCTTATTCAGTAATTCTAAATATCAAATTATCATACAAATGCCAATTTTATGATTATACAGGATGTTCACAAAGTCTAGATTCGATTTCCAAAGGCTGCATTGTAGTTTGTCAAGTTTTCTGTAAATGGCATTGCATTGGGTTCAAAATCTTGCGTGTTATAAACAAAAAACTTTCGAAAACATTTGGACCTTTTTAAAGAAACCTTTATATCTCCATGAATATACGTGCTATTCTCATACAAATGAACACAGAAAAGTAAAACAACCCTCTTAAGAATATGCTACAGCTACAATACATTTCAAGCATTATTTTTTACAGGGTGATTCCAAACATTATTTTTTTGGTTTACTTCTTTGCTGGTCCCCTATTTGCCTTCGGGAGAAAACCTTCGCTGAAGTATATGAGGTGTAACATCCTTTTTACACCCCTGAAATTTCAGGATAATTCGTCAAGTATTTTTCTAGATATTCGACAAAACGTCTAAAATCGACAGTGTCCGATCATTAATGGAAATATGGTGTAGATTACAGTGGTAGATCAGAAAGTGTTAAACAAGGAAGCATTGCATAACACACTTATCATCGCACACTTTGGTCAGCTAACGAGAGCCAAATACCGCATATATTAAAAATATTGAACAGTATTACATGAATTACACTCTTGTATTCCTGATGACATAATCCGAATGTTAGTCTAAAAAGAATAAAAATTCTTCGTAACAACTTCCATAATAAAAAAGAAAAATAGCAATTCGTATCTTTTCTCATTTGAAAATTCAATTGCCCAATTCAAGTCTTTTCTCATTTGGAAATTCAATTCACTAATCCCTAAAATTCTTCATTACTTAATGATATTAACCTTAGCAAAGGAACCGTTTATTCATTATCTTTCTCCCATCCCCACTCCCACTCCAGCTATTTCCTAGTTTGTCGCAGGCGTTTCTAAAGGTTTCTTTTTGTGCCCTTGTCTTTCCCTTTCTACATCCCGCCCCCCC